>JANVCQ010060715.1:0-10389 GCA_025531925.1 Erythroxylum plowmanianum
ACGACTTTTTAAAATTAAAAGTAAAAAACTCTTAACTTTTAACTAATTTTAAAAGTATTTATTAAAATATATATATATATATATATATATATATATATTAGTAAATACTTTTAAAATTAGTTAAAAGTTAAGAGTTTTTTACTTTATATATATATAACATCTACGTATAATTCTATTAGAAACAACTTCTCTACTATGTAAGGATAAGAGTATAAAATTATATATTATTAGACTTTTTCAGCCCCCGGTTCACTGCAGGACTTTGGACTGGGTGTGATGATAACAATGATGATGATGATAAATGAGAGCAGATTTGCTGATTTTAAGTTACTGTGCCTTTAAAATCCTAACAATCCAACTTATTATAATAAATGACTGCGATTTATTCAGACATAACGAGTAAGGGACAGCTGCAATATTTCAACTTAATATAAATAATAATAGACAAGGTTCTCACTTTATAAGAGTTTAGAAACGATACAAGTATCATTAAAAATTTTAATTTAAGTATTAATTTAATTAAATAAAATAAAATTTAAGAATTGAATTAATTATTATAACAAATTATATTTGTTGTATATAAATTTTATTATAAACAATCATGTATTTTTATTATTTTTAATAAAATTATAAAAATTTTTGTATAAAAATTTAAAAATTGTAAAATGAATTATTATTTTTTAAAATTAATTAAATTACATATCTTTTATTTAAAATATAAAAGTTTATTTCTTTACATTTGCTTTATTTATATATATATTTTAAAGGTCATTGATTTGGAGCTTTTTCAATGTCTTGCGTTTTAAGTGACACCTCGAACCGAATATTTTCACTTCTCTCTCTCTCACCCACCACCGTCGGCCCATGTTCTCCGGCCACTGAAAGCTGACTTCGTCGTCGCCACCACCCTCAACAAACCCATTTGGTTGTCTCATCAATCACATACTAATCTTTAAACACACAGTCAATAGCCAACCGTCGTAAATTTAGATCTCCATTATCTAGAGTAGACGATCAATCCAGTCACATCTCCATTATCTAGAGTAGAGGATCAATCCAGTCACATAGTTTCTTCTTCTGCTAACTTATTCCGACCCACATTTTTCTCGGTGAGTTAGTTGCTATTTGCCATCTTCACTGAACTATTGAGTCTTGTATCGTTTTCGGGCATCAGTGAAAAAGAAGAAAGCGGACGTGTCGTCCTTTTTTTCTTTCCGCTTTTTCGAGAGCCAACAGTTTGTTTTCTTTTTTAACCCATTGCGTGTTTTTAGAGATTCTGTTTTGAGCTGGTGTCGGTGGAGTTAAGTGTTTCCGTTCTGGGTTTCTTCCATTTTTTTTTAAAGTTCGAAGCAGAGTTTGGTTCTCGTGTTCTGATTCACCAATTGAAGTACATACTTACGTGCTTGACCATTGTCCGCTTACTTGCTAAAATGGGTTTTCCTTTTTTATATCGTGATTTCGATATCCTTCTCTGTGTGGTGTGGTTCGGTATCATAAAGTCTCAGTCTTGCTTCACAGAAAGTGATATACTTTGTTCTGGACTTGTACTTCTCTTCATCTTCCATCAAAATCTCACCTTGAGAACCATTGTTTACCACCTCCTGTATCGTTAGTTCCTGATGATTATGTTCTATAATTTTGTTTTCTGATATAAGTATTTAAGTTTTGGTTTAATTATTTTGATCAATTGATGGGAATTTAGAGTTTAAGAGCCTTGATTGACCGTAGAAAAATCCGCCGTTGCATCTTGGTTGTAGCCATTAAAACGTCGCCGACCTGGTTTTTAGGCTTGATATTACTATCCTATAAACTTTGGACTTATGCGAGTGAAAAATTACTAAAGTCTACTGAAGTTGTATTTTTCTACTTATTTCGTGTTTGGAATGCCGGAAACTAGTACTTTTCTTTGTGTTTAACCTCACTTACTTATCTGTTATTAAGGGGAAAAAAAAGGAATTATTGGTCATAAAGTGGTGTTTCTTAGCATAATTGCGCAGTAGGAGACAAGGGGTAGTCAGTTTCAGGTTGTGTTATGTTTGTTTAAGTTAATTATTAACTGAGTAGCATCTGACCTGGTCTGATGAAGAGACATATATGTTTGACAATGCACGACTTCGGATTATCTTGAGAAAATGTCTGATGTGACTAAGAATTCCCTTAAATAGTATACATTATGATCTTGTTTTGAACCTTGTGCATGAATCTGGATTCCTTTTTTTTTTTTTCCTGGGCTTGCTTCACTAAAGGCGTTTTTGTGATTTTTGAGGTTGTTCTACCAGTCTGAACCTTAGAATCATCCATAAATTGAAGTTCATGTTTTGAGATATAACTGAGGATTATATCTTTTAGACCCTTTTTGTTGTCAAGCGTCCATAAATATTTCTTGTATTTTGTCTATAAATATTCTTATTTGGATTACAAATTGCAGTCTGAGATGGACCGTCGGAGTTGGCCCTGGAAAAAGAAATCATCTGACAAGTCTGAGAAAGCTGCTGTTTCTGTGGCTGATGCCAATTTGGCTGCAAATTGTTCACAGGGTGATACTAAGGTTTGTTCCTTTTCCTATTTACTCTTTTTACTCTTTCCTATTTACTCTTTTTACTCTTTTTTGGCATTTCTGCTGCCTTTAGGATCTGCCATTGTTGATTGCTTTTCATGTCTATCTATTCTCAACGATGGCTTAGTAATGGGACTTGCTTACTAGAAGGAGCATTCTGGAATTATGTCATGAACCGTTACTTTCATAGTTAGATTTGGTCACTTCCACTCTTGTCTCTATTTTATTAAAGTTCCAATCTTGTGCATTCAAATGGATGGTGGGGGACTGGCATTATTGCCATGCACCTGTATACATTCATGTGAATTTGATTTGCCTTTTGTTTATTAAACGTTTTAGGGTTGTATTTCTTAATTTTTTATCTTTTTCTTTTTCACTTCGATTCTTACAGGACAACTACAAGAAAGAAAATTATGTTCAAATATCCGTGGAATCCTACACTCGTCTAACTAGCTTAGAGGATCAAGTTAGGACATATGAGGAGCAGGTTCAGAAACTGGAGGACCAAATTAAAGAGTTAAATGAAAATCTTTCTGCAGCACATTCTGAGATGACAACTAAGGACAACCTTGTTAAACAGCATGCTAAAGTTGCTGAAGAAGCTGTATCAGGTATAACCATGGTCTCAACATCTTGGACATGAATAGGAACACCAATGCTTTACTGTATAACTCACATGCATTCCATGGGATCATTTCCTTCGCAGGTTGGGAAAAGGCTGAAGCAGAGGCTTTGGCATTAAAAAATCATCTAGAGTCAGTCACATTATCAAAGCTCACTGTGGAAGATAGAGCATCACATTTGGATGGTGCCCTTAAAGAGTGCATGCGCCAGATACGAAATTTGAAGGAAGAACATGAACTTACGTTGCAAGAAGTTCTTACTACCAAGGCAAAACAATTGGACAAGATCAGGATGGAACTTGAGGCTAAGATAACCAACTTGGACCAAGAGCTCCTTAGATCTGCAGCTGAAAATGCAGCAACTATGAGGTCACTGCAAGACCGATCTAACATGCTATTGAAAGTAAATGAAGAAAAATCTCAAGCCGAGGCTGAAATTGAGCTTTTGAAAAGCAATATTGAATCTTGTGAAAGGGAAATAAATTCACTTAAGTATGAACTTCATGTTGTTTCCAAAGAGCTGGAGATTCGTAATGAAGAAAAGAATATGAGCATGAGATCTGCTGAAGCAGCTAACAAGCAGCACATGGACGGAGTAAAAAAAATAGCTAAGCTTGAAGCAGAGTGCCAAAGGTTACGTGGTCTTGTGCGGAAAAAGTTGCCTGGCCCTGCTGCACTAGCCCAAATGAAACTAGAAGTTGAGAATTTAGGACGAGATTATGGAGATTCTCGGCTAAGGAGGTCTCCTGTTAAGCCTGCTAGTCCACATCTTTCCCCAGTAACTGAATTTTCGCTTGACAGTTCACAGAAATTCCAGAAAGAGAATGAGTTTCTTACAGAAAGGTTGCTGGCGATGGAGGAAGAGACAAAAATGCTGAAAGAAGCTCTGGCAAAGCGTAACAGCGAACTGCAGGCTTCTAGGAATCTATGTGCCAAGACAACAAGCAGGCTTCATAGTTTAGAAGCACATGTTTTTAGCAATCAACAGAAAAGTTCCCCAAAATCTATTGTCCAAGCTGTTGAAGGTTACTCTAGCCAAAATGCTAGCAATCCACCTAGCTTGACCTCTTTGTCGGAGGATGGAAATGATGATGACCGAAGTTGTGCAGATTCTTGTGGAACATCATTAATCTCTGAGCTCTCTCAATTCAAAAAGGAAACAAATGGTGAGAGGGCAAGGAAGGTTGAAAACAAAAAGCATTTGGAGCTTATGGATGACTTCTTGGAGATGGAGAAGTTAGCTTGTTTGAAAACAAGTGCCGCAGATGGTAAGAGATCTGAAATTGTTAATGATGATCTTTCACGAGTGGTCTCATATGGTAAAGATACACAGTCTGAAGGGCATCAGGATTTGGATGTGCAGGTTTATAAAACTGATTTGTCACCTGGGAATTATAGATCTGACGCAGACAAGCAACCACTAAATAAACTCAGATCAAGAATCTCTACATTACTCGAGAACGTGTCAAAGGATGAGGATTTGGGGAAAATCTTGGGTGATGTTAAGCATATTGTGCAAGATGCATGCAATTCCCTTCAACAGAACTCAGGCGGTTGTGTTTCTGATGAATTGAATTCTGATGCAATATGCAATGCCAAGACTTGCCTTGAAGATGCTGGAATAACAGGAGAGAAAGAGATAACTTTGTCCCAGGATAACAAGATAGAATTTGTGCAAAATTTGAGCCAGGAGTTGATAACTGCCATTTCTCAAATTCATGACTTCGTACTTTTCCTCAGCAAAGAAGTGATGGCAGTTCATCATATATCTGCTGATGGAAATGCTTTGAGCAGAAAGATTGAGGAGTTTTCAGTCACCTTTAACAAAGTTTTATCAAGTGACTCAAGTTTGACTGATTTTGTTTTCGACCTCTCATATGTATTGGTCAAAGCTGGTGAGCTCAGATTCAATGTCCTTGGTTTTAAAGGCTGTGAAACAGAGATCAATGCTGCTGATTGCATAGACAAGGTTGCATTACCAGAAAATAAGGTTGCTGACAAGGATTCGTCAGAAGGATATCAGAATCATTGTGATCACATTTCCAGTCCTACCTCTAATCCTGAGGTGCCTGATGATGGGAATTTAATATCAGGCTATGTTCCAAATGGGTCTTCATGCAAGATTTCTTTGGAGGAGTATGAAAAATTGAAGATGGAGAAGGAGAACATGGCTGTAGATTTATCCACATGTACTGAAAATCTAGAAAAGACCAAGTCTCAATTATGTGAAACTGAGCAGCTTCTGGCTGAAATTAAGTCACAACTAACATCTTCCCAAAATTCAAACAGCTTGGCTGAGACTCAACTGAAATGTATGGCAGAGTCGTACAGGGCACTTGAAACACGTGCAAGTGAGCTTGAAGTTGAGATGAACCTTCTACGATCCAAGGTAGAAAGTTTGGAAAGTGAACTTCAAGAGGAGAAGAGGAGCCATCAAGATGCCTTGATTAGATGCAATGAATTACAGGATCAGCTACGAAAGTAAGCTTCTTGTTTACTCTTTAACTGCACTAACATTGGTTCACGTCCAAACTGATACTATTTTCATTTTCTAGGAATGCCTTGTTTTCACTTTTGAGGTCTAGTTATCTTTTTGGTTCAACGTTAAATTTGTAGTTTTCCAAGCTTAAAAAAACCTAAAAATTTTTGGCCTCCCTGTAACAATTGTGGTTTTCTCTCATGGAAGGTGATTGCACAGAATTCTGATGAATAATTTGTGCAAACTTTATGGATATGTAAGGTTCTCTGATTATTAATCTGCATTCCGAACAGATTGTTCTCTTCAAATCATAGGAAGGATATTGGTCCGTTCAAATTAACCAATCTGGTTTCAATTTAATCTTGGGAAGTTATGATACTTAGCCATGTAGACATCTTTTGATTTATTCCAAACTGGGTCAATGCATCATTGAGCACATCCATGGTGATTGTGTGACAATAGTATGTCGAGATTGGTTAAGTGCTAAACTTCAGCTTCTCATTATATCGACATTGCTATGGAAGATATTTGTATGTTTTGGAACTTTATGTCTTTATCCAATCTTATTTCTAACACATGAATGTATTATCGTTGCCAGGAACGAAAGTTGTTCAGTTTGTTCTTCAGCTACTGATGATGACCTCAAGGCCAAACAAGTGAGACCAATCTTTCCTTTCTATATATCTGATGTTAAGATTGCTGTGGAAAGGCGTACTTAGTGTAGAAATTAAAAAACTGGATATATGTCGTTTTGCATCATAAACTATCATATGTTGTTGTTTTTGATATAGAGAGGAGTTATCTCCTAAAAGAGCATTCTACGGCTCCAATAAATCTGTTTGCAGTGTTATGTTTGTCATACTAAGAGTAGATTATTGTATTTGATAGTGAATATTGCATGTAGAATGCATTTAAATGATCCTTGGAAGTTTCGTCCCTTGTACCTTGCGTCTATATCCCGACGTAATCCTTCACAGTTTCGTACCAATATTGTTTTTCTGAAACACTTAATGGCATAAAAACTAATGTAGGAATTTGTGATTACAGGAGAGAGACTTAACAGCTGCAGCAGAAAAGTTGGCTGAGTGCCAACAGACCATATTTGTTCTTGGAAGGCAGTTGAAGGCATTGCGCCCTCAAACAGACTCGACAGGATCTCCACAGAGAGATAGGAGTCAAATGGGTGAAGACAAACCTACGACTACGGGCTTTGATCAGACTGAGATAGATATTGTTGCTTCTGTCAACCTGCACCAAACAGGCGCAGAGTCTCCGGTGGATTTATACAATCACCAATGTAGTTTATCCGATGCAGAAACTAACCTCATGAGATCACCTATCAGTTCCAAGCATCCGAAACACAGGTCTACCAAGTCCATTTCATCTGCAACCTCTTCGACCCTAACACCGGAAAAGCATTCAAGAGGGTTCAGCAGGTTCTTTTCCGCAAAGGGTGTCAAGAATTCTTATTAGTCATGCAATTTGTGGGCGTAATTAGTATTTTGGTTGAACAAGGTGCCATTACCAGAAGCTGCTTACCGAGGTTGTACGTTCACGAAACTGTTTATCGACTTCGCTTGCTTATGTTTCATGCCTATGAAATGACGAGTTCGCATCACCGGTAACTTTTGTAACTAACGACTGTAAATTTCGAAATGGTACCTCGCATCTGTTAGTTTTCTGGGGTTTCTGTAATTTCCTAAATCGAACATAGTTTCCCTGCTCCTACGACTTGTATTCAATATAAATATGTCCGTGACAGGTTTCTGGGACTTCACTTTGCATTAAACTGAGGCTAGTACGAAGTTTGAGAAGCTTTTCATATTTTTGTAGGCCCGTTGAGTAGTTAGTGTCCAGCTTTCCTATGCTGTTGGGTTTTGGGAATCAATTTTCGTAGTCAGTTGGAAGTTGGCAGTAGGGACGTTGCCGACAGGCCCGGCCCGACCCTAAGGATGTAGCCCGAGCCTGTTCGGGCTGCTCGAAGCTAACATGACTCCCAAATATGCTATTAGAGTCCGTTTGAATAGCCTAAAAATGAAAAATGTCGTCTTTGACAATCTGTTTGTTAAAATTGATGACTTCTCCAACTCTTAGCAGACATTGAAGATTTTGTGTTCTTTTATGTTTTATGTTGTGTGGTTGAACAATCAACCTTCAAAAGCTGCACATGAAAACGTGGAAACAAGAAATTGAATTGGTCACTTCACATGAATCAGAATTGAACCAATTGAAGCCCAACATTGTACCCTACAATCCAACTCACCTCCCAACATGCAAGCCTCTGCTTGTCCTTTACACGTTTGGCCAATCCTGATTATCAAGATAACTTCACCAAAAGTAATCTCACGGAACATAAGTCAACCCCTACCATATCTAATGTTTTAACAATTGGACTAAAAGTTAGACCAATAAATTAAGAAGTTTAAGATTTAAAAGATTTAATTTAAGAAGTACTTCGAATTATTGCTATTTGACTTGGACCTGTTCTAAAAATAAAAAAGTCGAGGCATTTCGAATTATTTGTTGACACCGACATAAAACTAATTAAAAATTAAAAAATTACCTTTATTTATTGAAAAATTTAAAGTTTAATTAAAAATTGATTATTAAATGAAAATTACTTAGTTTATAAAAACTAATTAGTTTAAAAATTTGGTCAATTAATTCATAAATTGATCAATTTTTAATAACAAAATTTATTAAACTAAATCAAACCGAAAAATTGATTAGTTCAAAGTTTTCACTGTTAAATTGATCAAACCGATTTAGTTTCTAAAACATTGGTAATTTTTTGTGTCATACTCAACTATTGACGATAAATTTCTTTAGATTTAGTTAGATCTTTCGAATCTAACGTATTCGGTTGAATTTGAGTTCAATTATTTGTGCTGGATTAAAATAGAAATTGATCTCAGGTTCAAGTTTAACTTTGAGAAAAATTTTCTGAGTCTAACTAATTATAGTAAATTAAACTAGTTCGAGTTTAAAATTAACAAATTAAATCAAATTTAAGACTAAGTTTATATTTTAATATTCAAACCTAATTGAGGTTCGTTCTTAAAAAGCATTTTTGAACTCGAGCTCAACCTAACAGCGTTATACTCGATCCTTTCTTTATAAAAATTGTCAATATTGTTATGTATAGCATTACAAAATCTAATCAATACAAAAAAAATTACTATCATTTTCATTAAAGTAAATACAATTTTAAACAATATAATTATAATTATAAATAATACAAATATAACTATCATAAATTTTACTAATTACTAAACATGCAATTTAAAGGCACAAGGTGACTGTTTCCTTAATAGATGGATGGATGGAGAAGAGCACATGGTGATACACGAAAACGAAAACAGATAAATTGATAATTCAGAGTGACACACGAAAACGAGAGTAGGTGAACTGATCCTGTAATTTAAAAACCATTTACAAAGGTTAATTCTGGACCAATGATTAAATTTAAATATTGAGTTGATCTCTAATAGCTGATTAGACTGATTCTTTAACGACTTTTCTCAGCCGACACAATTGAAAGACAAATGTTAGTTTTGTCAAGAAGGTCGATTCCAACGATGGGCTGCTACAACTTTTTTTAATTTTAATTTTAATTTACCTAAAAAATAGGTCCAGAAGCTTTGAAATGACGTAGTTTTGATCATTTGGTCTGGAGTTTAGTCTTAAGCCGACATGTTGATTGACATTAATTTGATCATGTAAAGGTGTCTTTGCCTTATCAATTACAAGCACGCAGTAGTTAGGTAATGAAACAAAGACATTTCAACGACTGATTTGATATTATCACATGACTTCTGCTCAGGATAATCCAAATTATTCCATGAGCTTTATTGATTAATAGTTATTGTTAATTATTATGTTAGCTTGATATAATCATATGAGTTATCAGAAATTAAATTAAATTTAACTCATTTTAATATGTTGAATTAGGGTGTAATAAATCATTCCATAATTGAATTTAAATTTAATTAAACTTATTTTAATATGCTAAATTAGGATCGGATTAATCTGATTTTTATAATTGACTAAGTTCGAAAAATTTTATTAAATCCAAATCCGAAAAAACAGTAAAACATAAACGATATAAACATCATTTAAATCACATGTATCAATCAGATACTACTAATATGACAATTCAACTATTTAAAAAAATAATGATCCAAATAAATTCTTAAATTTGATATTAATTAATTATAATTATTTTAAATTATTAGTTTGAGTTGAGATTTACTTGTTCAAGTTATATTTAATAGTTAAATTGAATTGTTATATTAACAACATTTGATTTTATTGGTTATAGTATTTATATAACGTATATTTTATTATTATTATTTAATAGTAGTTTAAGGGAAAAATTTTCTAAAAATTGATAACTACAAAAGTTTTATGATTTTTAAAGAGTTAATTGTCAAAAAAATCTAAAATTTTTCAATTTTTCAATTATAGTCCGAACTTTAAAAAGTAATAATAAAATGTCCAAATTTTAATTTTTTTCAATTATAGCTCAAACTTTAAAAAGGGAAAATAAAATGTATAAATTTTCAATTTTTTTCAATTCTAACTCGACGTTATTTATTATTCTTCCGATATTCTCAGTTATTTGTTTTTTATTTATTCTTCTGACACTTTAAACTATTCTCACATTACACCGTATTGTATTAGTAAACTCGTCGGGGTTGTGTAATTTGATTTAGGTCATCTTTAAACTT
>JANVCQ010060726.1:0-10388 GCA_025531925.1 Erythroxylum plowmanianum
GTTCTTCAAGTTTTCTACATACTTTCTTTTTAAAGATCTATACTGCTTTAGTATAGCATGTGAATCTTCTAACAATTGTAAGTATACATCTTGGAGTTCATTAAAGTTAGAAATTACCTCCTCGTCACCTTCTTTTTTGGCTATCAGGCATATATTTGCTTGTACTGAAGCTTCTGAATCAGAATCAGATTCAGACGAGTCCAAATCTTCCCAAATTTCCATCATACTCGTTTTATTTTCTTTATTCTTCTTCGGCTTTCTTCTAAGCAACGAACATTCAGACTTGTAGTGTCCTGGTTTGTTGCATTCGTAGCAAATGATAGAAGCCTTCTCGTTCTTGACTTCGTCTTTGTTATTTTTCTTAAAAGAAAAATTTTTGTTTCCTTTTGCTTTCTTCTTCCACATTCTTCTAATCTTTCTTCAGATAACAGATAATTCATCATCATCTTCACTTGAGTCTTGTTCAGATTCACTGGTGTCATCATTCTTGATCTCTTCGATCTTCAGTGCTTTTGATGATGAACTTCTATTTCTTTGAGTCTTGTGATTTTTCTGACCAGCCTTTAATGCTATTGATTTGTCTCTTCTAGATTTGTCTTCAACATCAAGCTCCACTTCATGTATCTTCAAAGAACCAAGTAGCTCGTCAAGCTTTAATTTGCTCAAGTCCTTGACTTCTTATACTGCAGTGACTTTAGGTCTCCATCTTTTAGGCAAACTCCTGAGAATCTTCCTGACATGGTCTTGATTATCGTAGATTCTCCCGAGAGCTTTAAGTCCATTAATGGTAGTTTGAAATCGTCCAAACATTTGATAAATAGACTCATCTTCTTTCATTTTAAACAGCTCATACTGATGTACAAGAATGCTAATCTTGGACTCCTTCACCTGGTTTGTGCTTTCATGTGCGATGGATAAGGTGTCCCACATCTCTTTCATAGTTTCGCATCCATGAACTTTATCGTATTCACTTCTGCTTAAAGCACAACTCAGAAAGAACTTGACCTTTGAGTTTAGTTGAAATATCACTTTATGATCGACTGACCATCTGGTACGTGGAATAGTATTTCCTTCATCATCTATTGGTACATATGGTCCATTCTTGATGATGTCCCAAAGATCAACGTGTGTGGATTCGATGAAGAGCCGCATCATGTCCTTTGAATAATGATAGTCCTCACCATTGAATGCAGAAGGTCTTGTGACGGAGGCACCTTCAGCGATAAAAACGTGTGATTCAACCATGGATCTTTGTCCTCATTGTGTAAAGGTGGTTCTTGGAAACTGAGCTCTAATACCAATTGAAGTAAATCACACGTTAATATAGAACTCACGTACGATATACGAAACACACAAAAAGGGGGGGTTGAATTGTGCAATCTTTTTGTGAACACACAAAATCTTTGATATTTCTTAAAAAAGAAATCTTTTTCAAGTATTAAATGAATATCAAATAGTTACGTAGTTAAATTGCAAATAACTTCTATATACTTGTATAAGAACAAGAGAAATTAAAAGTGAAGAGTTAAAAGGTAGACACTGCGATTTTTATACTGGTTCACCCTAAACCTTGGGCTATATCCAGTCCTCAGAATCCTTCTGAGTTTTCACTATACTTCGTCAAATTTACAAGTATTCTTTCTTCCCTTCCAGAGCCTCTTCAGGTCTCTTACACTGAGTATTTTCTCTTCTATCTTAGCCTCTCCAGGCTCTTAACCTTTTCTTTCTCTCACTAGAATGATATTGTGAGCTTTTTGTCACAGTAGAGTTTGCTCTCTTATATCGCACTTTGAATATAAAACTTTTGTAAGTAATAACTTGGAAGCTAAAAGATTAAAAGTTGTTCAGTCTTTGACTACGACTAATATTTATAGGTTAAGTCTCCAGCCGCTTCTTGCTTCTTGATAACTCCTTCTTGCTTTTTGTTTCTTGCTTCTTACAGAAATCGTTATTCAGTTGAGTTCTGTAACTAACTCAAACTGCTTCTTCTATGTTTTTGAACTTCTTCTGTGTTTTCGAACTTCTTATGTATTTTTAAACTTCTTCTGTGTTTCGTCACTTCTTTTGTGTTTTCAGACTTCTTCTGTGTTTTTACTGCACGCTTAACACACTCATCAAAACAATTCATTTATTTCAAACATTATTATTATTTGATTATCAACAAAATTATTATTCGTAAAGTCTTTTTGACTTAACAGGACATTCAATGTCCGAAATCAACATAACCAAATTCATAAAATAATTCAATACATAATTTAAAACAAACAATTACTCAAGTGAGACTGTCTAGGTTACTCACAGTTTGCTCTAAAAAGCTATTGCCTTGAACTATCGGCAATGTTTGGATGTTGTCTCTCAATATGCTCTTTTAAATTATATAATACATACATATTTATACACATCATAACTTTGCACAATTATATACGTACTCATTTATGCACAAATGTGTATATGGAATATATACAATGCATGTTCAATGACAATCCTGAGTATATTTTCTTATTATGCATCTCGTAACTAATTAACATGATCTTTAAATCATTCCTTAATACCTAATACACTTTCCTTACTTTAATCGCTCAATTCATCATCAACTAGGCTTATTCAAGATCACACTTAACCTTAAATACCTCATAGGGAAACATTAATATGTCAATAATTTATATATATGCATGAGCTTGGGATAAAATGACTTTTTCTATGGATGTCAGATTAATGTCATTCTAGAACACTTCCAAAGAGGATTTCAAGTTTTACAACTTTTGTGAACATCTTGAAGAGAGATTTTGTCATACAAAGGGTCAAAATCACACATTTATATAAGTGACCCGAGAATGTCCACCTATTGGACATACGTCCCTCTAAACAGACATGAACTGAGTTAGGAAGCTGGGAGACCCCAGAAGGTCTGCCTAGCAGACCTGAAGTTTGTCTAATGGATATGTGAGAAGCATATCTCAGTTAACAACATTTTTGATGATTCTACATATATTCTAACATCAATTTCACTCTAAATTTTCCCGAATGCACCTCCTCTAATGTAACATCGTTTCATAGTAATTCAACTACCAGATTGATTGCATTAAACTCTCAAACCTCTACTTATTTGATTCATCATTTTCAACTAAATCTCATCATTCATGAAATCTTATCATTTTTCCAGAATATATCTCATTCATAAGTATCAAACAATTTATTTTCAAAATTCATCATTTCAAGTTGATAATTTCTTCATTTATACCTCAATTTTAGTTCAATATCATCCACACACAAATCAAAATCCATGCTTAATCATAAACACCAAAATAGGGCATATTCTTATATATTTTCATCATAAATTGTCTAAACGTGTTCCACTTCTTTTTTCACCTTCATTTCATTCGTAGCTATCACCTTAATTCATCTCATTTCAAAACATCATAAATCTACCTAATGTTGACAAATTGCACTATATCCAATACTCAACTTCAAGTCTAATTTTGAAACTCTTATCTATATATCAATTCATGGTTAAAATACAAATGCATATCTAGTGGAAATGTTACAGCTAACATATTCCAACACACTTTAAACACCATTATGACTTTATCTCTAAACTTTCATCCTATTTCTTCTCTTTTCAAGATAACACTTGCCTTTTCTTTAACTTCAATACTCAATCCAATCCATTTCTAAAACAACCAATGATTCACATTTTTAGACATAAAAAATAGAACATGAAAATATCCATTCACAAATCAAATTCTTTGCACTTCTATCTACATCATTTTAGGATTCATTCTAACTCTAAATCATGTCTACCTCAATTTATGAATCATTAATTATCATACATGTAAAAGCAAGATATCAATGTATTCATTTTTTGTACCCATGTTCTAGCATACATAAAACACCATTTTATGTCCATTTAACCTTTAACTATCATCATACATGCTTCATTCAACAAATTAAGAAGAGTAATGCTTTATACTTACTTGTTTAGCTTTAATGTCTTTAAATCACATTTAACCCTAGCTTCCTGATATCACATGATCATCATCATTCCAAAGGTGGTAGGGATAGGTCTTTAGTGACAAGTATAGATAGCAGAAATGATAGTAGCAAATGGAGGTGAGAGTAAGCTTCAACGTTGATGGTGTGAGAAGTGAATATTGTGGATGAAAATAAATGAAAAAGATGATAAAGGTTAGAGCATTTCATGGGAGTAAAGATGAAAGACAAGGGAGATGACCATTCAAATACAAAATATCATGGATAAAGGTGTGGCAAGGCAAGTGGCATTTGTCACCTACTATATGTCACCACCTTATGGTCTCCAAATGGGCCTTTTAATAACTAGTCCATTTGTCCTCCAATTTCTAATCTAGTTGTCTCCTAATTTTCTATGACACTTGTCATTAAATCCCAAAGTCATTTACCAAAATTTCCACTTCCATTTGATAGTTAATTCTACTGACAGTTAATTATACTACCATTTATCAATTTTCTTACCAATTGACATTTTTCCTGGTCTAAAAATACCCATAATTTCATAATTTTTCCAAATTTTCACCAAAAATTATGAGTCAATAAATATACTCTCCAAATCAATTTTTAACACATATAATTCACAATTCCAAATATAATCACATTTATAAATCAATTATAATCGGAAAAATATCAATGAATGCATGTACAATCAATTTTAATGTACAAAAATCAATATTTACGAGTGTGTGAATGCTATATTATGCATGATCATGAAATGTACTTTCTAACTTCTCAATAAACTCTCATATACACTATTCTAGGGTTTCAGCCCCTAACATGGGATAACGAGATGTTACAAATCTCCCCTCCTAAAATTATTTCATCCTCAAAATTCTTACCTGATTGTTCGAAGAGGTCGGGATATTGTCTCTGCATGTGCTCCTCTGTTTCCTAAATTGCTTCCTCAGTTAAGTGATTCCTTCAAAGGGCTTTCACCAGTGGAATTACCTAGTTTCTTAGATATTTTATTTGAGATCCCATTATCTTGATCGGATCCTTAAAATAACATAAGTTACTAGTAACTTCAACCTCTTGTGCCGCTAACACATGCATTGGATCAGATTGGTATCTTCTAAGCATACTCACATGGAATACATTATGTAACTGAGACATATCATTCATTAAAGATAACTTGTATGCCAATGGTCCTATCCTCTCAATGATCTCATAAGGACTAATGTACCTTGGGCTCAGTTTGCCCTTTTTACGAAACCTCAGCACTCCTCACCAAGGTGATACTCTTAGAAACACTTTATCTCCTACATTGTATTCCATATACCTTGGTGCTGATCCACATAGCTCTTTTATCTATCTTGAGCTGCTTTAATTCTACTTCGGATCAGTTTCACCTTAGCCACAGTATCTTGTACCAACTCTGGGCCTTCAACCATTCTCAAGCCCTCTTCATCTCAATATAAAGGTGATTGACACTTTCTGCCATGTAATGCCTCATATGGTGTCATTCCGATACTACTGTGATAATGGTTGTTTTAAGCAAATTTAATTAATGCTATATACTGATACCAAGCTCCTTGAAACTCCAATACATATGCCCTGACCATATCCTTAACAGTCTTGATTATCCTTTCACTCTGTCCATCTGTTTCAGGATGAAATGAAGTATTAAAGTTTAACTTTGTACCTATAGTTGACTGTAAGCCCTTTCAGAATCTCGAAGTAAATCTGAGATCCCTGTTTAATATAATAGACACCGGAACCCCATGCAGTCTAACTACCTCATTTACATATTTTTGAGCCAATTGATTTAGCGAGTTATTCTCTCTCACTGGTAAAAAATGGGCCGACTTAGTCAATTAATCCACCACAACCCATATAGCGTCGTTTTACCTTAGAATCTTTGTCAATCCCATTACAAATCCATATTAATTTGTTCCCATTTCCGCTCCAAAATAAGTAACAAATGTAGCTTCCCAACTAGAGCATGATGCTCAGCCTTAATATGTTGGCATGTTAAACACTTAGCAACATATTATGCTACTTGCTTCTTCATTGCTGGCCACCAGAAATGTTGCTTTAGCATATTATACATCTTAGTGATACCAGGAGGCATAACATAAGTAGCTATATGAGCTTCCTGTAGAATTTCCTTTCTCAATTCATCCACATTAGGCACACATAGCCTTTGCTTCAGCTACAACGTCTCATCTCTCAGTTCAAACTCAGAATCCTATTTCATTTTCAATTTCTCAATAAGCTTCACCATATCAGGATCTTTATTATGAACTTTTCGGATTTTGTCATGCAACATCAGTCTCAATCTTAGTGTGGCTATCAATGCCTCATTATGCTCTAGATTCAACTCCACATTTATAGCTCTCATTTGAATTAAGCTCGGCAACCTCGATAATTGAATCTAAGCTACAATGTTATTCGATCTATTCAATGCATTTGCCATGATATTAGCTTTTCCCGGATGATACTCAATCTTACAATCATAGTCTTTTAACAACTCTATCCATCTCCTCTGTCTCATATTCAATTCCTTTTGACTCAACAGATACCTCAAGCTCTTATGATTAGTATATATCTAGAATGTCTCTCCATAAAAACAATGTCTCCATATCTTTAGAGTAAAAACAACTGCAGTAAGCTCTAAATCATGTACCGAATAATTTATCTTGTGAGACCTTAATTTTCTCGATGCGAAGGCTATCACCTTGCCTTACTGCATTAACACACATCCCAATCCTTGATGCAAAGCATCATTGTATACTATATATCCTCCAGTTCCTGATGGAATAGTTAACACTGGTGCCGTAGTTAATCGATACTTCAGTTACTCAAAACTCTTCTGACAAAAGTCTTTCTATCTGAAAACTACATTCTTCCTTAAGAGTTTAGTCAAAAGGGCTAAGATCAACGAGAACCCCTCGACAAACCTCTAGTAATATCTAGCCAATCCTAAGAAACTCTGAATTTTTAATACATTTTTAGGGGTCTCCTACTTCATTACTGCTTGTATCTTCTTTGGATCCATTTGCATGCCTTGTCCAATCACTATATGACCCCAAAACACTACTTGATTCAACTAAAATTCAAATTTACTGAATTTGACATATAGTTATTTCTCCCTCATAATTTGTAAAATCACTCTCAAATACTCAGCATGCTCTTCTATCCTCTTTGAGTATACTAAGATGTCATCGATAAACACAATTACAAAATGATCTAGGTAGGGTTAAAACACCTTATTCATCAAAGCCATAAATGTAGCTGGGGCATTAGTTAACCTAAATGACATTACTAAAAACTCAAAGTGGCTATACTTGCTCCTGAATGCACTTTTCAGTACCTTATCCTCTGCTATCTTCAACTGATAGTACCTAGATGTCAAGTATAACTCAGTGAATGCCTGAGCTCCCTACAACTGATCAAGCAAATCATTAATTCTAGGCAACGAGATTTGTTCTTCACTGTTACTTGATTCAGTTGCCTATAATCGATGCACAGTCTCAAAGTTCCATCTTTCTTCTTCACAAATAAGGCTAGAGCTCCCCATGGTTATACACTAGGTCTAATAAAGCCCTTTTCCAGTAACTCCTATAATTGAGGGTTCAATTCCTTTAGTTCCCTAGGTTCCATCCTATATGGAGGAATATATATAGGAGCAGCACCTAGAACTAGATCAATCATGAACTCTGCTTCCCGATCTAGAGGTAAACTAGATAACTTAGTGGGAAGTACATCCAGGAATTCCTTAACCACAAGAATGCCTAGCTTATTCTACTCAGTTTGAGTATCGATGACGTGGGCCAAATAAGCCTCATGTCCCCCTTGTATCAACCTCAATGCACTTATGAATAAGATCAACCTAGTTGACACTACTTGACTAATACCTCGAAGAAATATTTTTGGCTGATCAGGACATTCTAATATTACCTCCTTAGTATAGTAGTTCATGATTGCCCTATGAGCAGTGAACCAATCCATGCTTAGGACAATATCTATCTCCTTTAACTGTAATATGATCAAGTTTGCTCCAATTTTGCCTGATCAATTTTAATCAAGCACCTCTTGCAAACTTCTCCTATTACTGTAGTACTACCAATTGAAGTACCCACCTCTAATCCATGCTTTAATAACTCTCTATCACATTGCAACCTAGATGTCAGATACGGTGCAATAAAAAAATGCATAGATCTAGTATCTAGCAATGCAAATGCTTCAAAAGAAAAAATAATTAATGCACCTACAATGACATCTGAAGAATCTTAAGCCTCCTATTTGGTCATAGCATAAACTCTGGCCTAAGACTGTAGTCGATTACTCTATGCCTCAGTCCTGACTGTAGGACTTCTGGAACTGACTCTACCTCTACCACGACCTCTCTGTCTAGACCCACTAGTTTGGCTCTGCTGGACAATAGCTTCACTCACTGACCACCTCTCATACCAGACTGGGCTTTAATAACAATAGGACAATCTCTAATCTAATGATCAAAAGAACTGCATTTAAGGCAAGCTCCAAACAATCTCCAACACTCACCATTGTGCTTCTTCCAACAATGCTCACAATTAGGTAACTGACTTGCTATTGTTCCCCTTCCACTGCCAAACTGCGTAAAGCTATCCCTCTATTTGAACCCCGATTGTCTTGATCTAGCCAATGGTCGAGAGGATCTATTCTAATGTTTACTAAATCTTCTGCCAAAACTACCCTAAAATTAACTAGGCCTCTTCATTTGGCCCTTCTACCTTTATTTTGCTTGTCCCTCTCTCAATAACTGCTTAATTCTGATCGAGGTAGCTCTCAGCTTAGTAAAACTGCTCAAGTTGGTGATTGCTAACCTTTTCCTGATCTCCATCTTCAGGCCATCTTCAAATCTCCTACATTTGTCTTCCTTAGTAGGAATCAAGGTAGTAGCATATCCCATTAGTTCATGGAACTTTATTTCCTACTCTGCCACTGATAAACTACCCTACTTCAGATCCAAAAATTCCTTTGTCTTTTTGTCTATGTAGATCTTGGGCATGTAGTTCTCTTTGAAGACCTTCAGAAAATCTTCCCACTTTAAATTACAAGGCCTGTTGGTATTTCCTAGAACAGTCTTCCACCATTGATATTATTGGACACCGTTTCTGGAACCCAACCTCGAATCATTAATGTGAGCTAAAACCTATGGAAATTCCTTAAACGACATCGATTCATCTTCTTGCTTTGAAACCACAAATGTTGGATCCCGCTTGAATCCGGACTCCAATGCTTGCGAATTCATGAAACGTGATCTTCTTCATTTTTCCTTAGTATTTTTTGTCCACACTCTTCGAAAACATGAAACATGTACGTCTTACCCTGTAGGGTTAATTCGTTTAACCCCTATAAAGCATGAGCATATTTCCTTATAGAGTTTATTTAAAGTACTTTCCTTAGCCATCATTGGTTCCTCATCATTCTCATAACATCTCAAGCCACGAAGGGAAAACTCACAAAGCAGAATCACAAGAATCACTATTACCTTCTTCAAAATGGTATGTGCCCACACCAAGCCAAACGTCAACAAAAGTATTCGTCTCGCTTACTTCCGAACAGATTTTGGAACATCTCAAAGAGGAATTTCAAAAGGAATTCTTCATAATATTTGTTACTCTTTTCATAAAGCTTCTAATGACATCAAAAACATTTGATTTGGTTTAGAACTCTATAGGTTATGGCCCAAACACTTTCGGACTACTACTAAACCGAGACTATGCACTATACCCAACTTCACTCCAGAAACTGAAAATCTTAAGGATCGAATTGAAATTCAATTCCTTCAGATGAATTGTAGCTTCATGTCTCTAGTTTATTTGGAAATAAGAACCACCTAATTCAGAGCTCTATAGCTCAATATATCGCCAAAATACTGAAGTATATTCAGAAACATATCCAACTCATACTCTTTAAACCGATCCTCTCACTTTCATTCAATCAATCTTTTCCAAAATAACATCAAAACCTACAAATTATTTTATGGAGAGGTAAAGGAGTGTCTTAGAAATCCAACACTTCAAAAATCGGGTCAATCGAAGGTCAGACGGAAAAGATACAAACAAAAGGATGGAAAAAGGGGCGGGTCGCTTCGCATTCGCGATGTGCGCACGACGCCGCGACTTTTCCCTTTTTCTTTTTTTTTTCAATCTACCTAATTTTCGAAATTTATATCTTTTGATCCAGAACTCGAAAATTTGCAAATTTGGTATCCATGGAAAGTTAAAAGGAAGCTCTATAACTTCCATGAAAGACTTAAAAACCAATTTGGCCTCTAAGGGAGTCAAAATCCATTTCAAAGTGGCTGCCAAAAAGAAAATCATCCTAAACAGTAACAGAACTTCTAAACATCATAACTTTCTACTCCATTG
>JANVCQ010060813.1:0-10386 GCA_025531925.1 Erythroxylum plowmanianum
CTTAATCAATTTAGGAGCATAAACATATAGCCATCTTGAAATTCACATCTCAAATTCACTAGTACAATCTTATACTTAATCATAAATTTCAAGTTCAACCTTTCAACTCCACTTTGCTAGCACACCTTAAATCTTGTCATTTTCACCTTGTCTTATTTCTTCTTCAGTCAATTCATGAAAATATTTTCACATTCGTATCAATATAGGTACGTATCCACAACAAATTTCCGTCGCCATATTCCCTAACATAATCACAAATACTGAATCTATGTCTACATATCAAACTACGCCATATTTTTTATTTCTAAAATCCACAAACTTTCCCTTTCTCACTTTTTGACATATCATTTTTCTTCTCACTAGTCTACTTGACACCTATTTAAAAATGCCCATGTAAGATCCTAATACTGGGCTTTGATACCACAAATGTTGGGCACCATTTCTGGAACCCAACCTCTTGCAAATATCATAAGACTTGAGCGTATCTTTACATCATCATGCTCTTTAATACATTACATACAACTAATTTGCATCATTCACATTTCAATACCCTCAAATCAAACGGTTTTGCAAAGCTATAATGGCCTTTCAAGTCACATTACAACATATCAGAAAACGCAAAATGCAAAATAAGCAAATTTGGAGTGATGCCTTGACTCTCTTTCACTCCATCTCTTGCTCATCACTTGGAGGCGGGGACAGGAAGGGCGTGAGCTTGAAATATTGTGGGTAACAGTTTATAATAAAAAAATTAAGCAAAAACCTTTGAAACTGTTTTATTTGCCATAGAAACTTCCATTGAGTCTACAAAACACATGTTTCTCAAAATTCTTATCTTGTCAAGTAATCAAAATCACAAATGACACAATTTATGCATTTTTCAACTTGTTCACAAATCATGAACACAGAAGCACATCAAAATGATTTGGGTGGATCCAAAACATAATGTACTACACATTTTCCCTAAAGGTCCTGTGTAGCCGTGAACAAAATGTACTAGCACAATCCCACATAAAATTAATGGTTTTGCGCAGCCGTGAACTTATGAGAATAGATGAAGGACTAGCGGACAGGCGGGAGAAGCCTTTAACTTGATCAACGTGCACGTGACTTAACTTAGGGGATCACCACAAACCTACATAACACATATATTTCAAAAGCTTGTAAGCTTGTTGCCCAAAATGGCACTTCTTGTAAACTTGCTTTTTCAATACTTGATATAATTTTTTAAAAACCATTCTCAAAAACATGATTTCAGGTACATTCGATCTTTTCAAAAGAAATCACTTTTATAAATCATCACACAACTCATGTAGCAAACTCATAGCAAATTTCATAAATCATTCATGGACAATGAATGCAGCACTTATGATGCAATTAAAAACATTAAACTTTCTTGATTCAAAGAAAACAGTAGTGGCTTATTTACTCTCTTATAAACATGTACCCACCTTGATTTCCTTTCTTATAGCCTTGCTCAAACATGCCTCTTCTTTTGTTCCTCTTGTCTCTTTGATCCCTATGTTCAATAACAAAAATCCCACTCAATAGGGTTTTTAATTGAAAAATCCCTCAAGCACAAATCACTACAAATTGGTTCTAGAATACTTAAACCCAAGCCTTTTCTAAACTCCATGAACTAAAATCCTTCCAAAAATCTAAAAGATTTAAAATTATCTTACCTTCATTCTTCACCAAATGAAGGGATCCTTAGCTCAAAAGGAAGCTCTTCTCTTTCTCTACTTGTTTCCTTTCTTGATCAACTCCAAAATCTCTCTTGAAGGTTAACACCATTGAAGCCCTAGCTCAACTCTCTTCTTTTCTCTCCAATAATCAAACTCTCTTTTTCTTTCTTTCTCATTTCATTATTCTCTTCTGCTTTCCTTCCATTCACGTTTTTCTTCTTCATTTATAAGCAAGACAACACTTTTTATTCCAATTATGCCCTTAATGATTGAGAATTGTCCCATTTGCCCTTCCAATTATGCCTTATATCTTTTATACTTAAGTGTCTTGCCAACAGTACCCTTGAATATTCTAACATAACACTTTCTTCCTGAAGATGTCCCCCATTGTCTTAAGTTTCTAATGACACCAAAATCATTTAATTCGGTTCAGAGATTCGGAGGAAACATTTTTGGACTGCTCTTGTCCAAATCAGTATACTAGGCACAACTTCTATCCAAAATTTAAACATCATAGAGACTGAATCAGATTCCAATTTCTTCATACCATTTGTAGCTCCATGTCTCTAGTTCACCACAAATTAGGAATCATCTCATTTGGAGTTCTACCGTTCCAAAAATCATCAAAATACTAAAGTATGATCAGTGGAATAACACCAGTTCATAGCATTTAAAAACACACACACAATACCCGTCCCACGTTTTTCACTCAATCTCCCTAACTTCATTTCAAATATAACGATTTTTGGTGCCAATGTAGAGCAATGTCTAAAGAGTCCAATGGTTCAAGAATCAAGTCATTTGAGTGTCTAGAGAAGAAGTTATGGTCAAACGAATCCAATCTGGTTTTATTCTCAATCATATTGAACCTATTGTGGGACAATTGGTATAACTTTCTCTAGAGATATCGGATTTAGGTACCCTTTACATGGTTTGAAAGACAACTTCAAGAGATACAACTTTTGTGAAGACCTAGAAGACAAATTCTATCTTCTAAAGGATCATAAATGGAACAGAAGATATAAGATGAACAGTAATCCAAAAGAAGTTTATGAATAGTAACACAGAAGATGTTTTACAATTGTCATAACTTTCTCTACAGAAATTGGATTTAGGTGTTATTGTCATAACTTTCTCTACAGAAATTGGATTTAGGTGTTATTTTGATGATTTGAAAGAGGGCTTCAAGTTCTACAACTCTCAATTAGATCTCAAAGACAAATTCCATCTTATGAAGGACCTAAAATGGAATAGAAGATGTAATATGAACAGTATGAACAGTAACCCAGAAGAAGTTTATGAACAGTAACATAGAAGAGCTTGAAATTGTCATAACTTCTTCTACAGATATCTGATTTAGGTTTTCTTTAAATGCTTTGAAAGAGGACTTCAATATCTAAAACTTTCATGAAGATCTATAAGACAAATTCCATCTTTTGAAGGATCAAAAATGAAATAGAAGATGTAAGGTGAACAGTAACCCAGAAGAAGTTTATGAACAGCAACACAGAAGATGTTTTACAATTAGCATAACTTTTCCTACAAAAATCAGATTTAGGTTTCCTTTAGATTTTTTGAAAGAGAACTTCAAAAGCTACAACTTTTATGAAGACCTAAAAGACATATTCTATCTTCTGAAGGGTATAAAATGGAATAGAAAATAGGTACAAAGCAGACTAGTGAAAAAGACAGCAGAAGTGGGAAAATTACTATAACTTTCCCTACAGATATCAGATTAAGGTGTTCTCTATATGGTTAGAAAGAGGACTTCACGACTAAAACTTTTATGAAGACCTAGAAGACAAATTTCATCTTTTAAAGGATCCAAAATGGAATAGAACATATAAGATGAACAGTAACTCAGAAGAAGTTTATGAATAGTAACACAGAAGAAGCTTGCAATTGTCATAACTTCCTCTACAGATATCTGATTTAGGTTTTCTTTAGATGATTTGAAATAGGAATTCAAGATCTACAACTTTCATGGATACGTCAAAGTCAAATTCCATCTTTTGTAGGATCAAAAATTGAATGGAAGTTGTAAGGTGAATAGTAACCCAGAAGAAGTTTATGAACAGTAATACAAAAGAAGATTGAAATTTTCATAACTTCCTTTATAGATATTTGATTTAGGTGTTCTTTGGATGTTTTGAAATAGGAATTCAGAGCTACAACTATCATGAAGAACTCAAAGACAAATTCTATCTTTTAAAGGATCAAAAATGGAACGGAAGATGTAAAGTGAACAGTAACCCAAAAGAAGTTTATGAACAGTAACATAGAAGAAGCTTGCAATTGTCATAACTTCCCCTATAGATATCTGATTTAGGCATTCTTTGGATGGTTTGAAATAGAACTTCTAGAAATACAATTTTCATGAAGACCATAAAGACAAATTCCATCTTCTGAAGGATCAAAAATGGAATGGAAGATGTAAGATGAATAGTAACCCAAAAGAAGATTATGAACAGTAACACAAAAGAAGCTTGCAATTGTCATAACTTCCTCTAAAGATATTTGATTTAGGTTTTATGTAGATGATTTGAAAGAGAACTTCAAGATCTACAACTTTCATGAAGATCTCAAAGACAAATTCCACCTTCTAGAGGATCAAAACTGGAACAAAAGATATAAGGTGAACAGTAACCCAGAAGAAGTTTATGAACAGTAACATAGAAGATGTTTTAGGCATGAATTTTGACTCCAATGTACAAAATTCTCATACTATAAACCGTTGGAAATATAACAGAAATAAATACAAATCTCAAGAAGGAAACTTTGCCAAAATCTATCTAGATCAATCCCAATTTTCCCCTAAAGTTCGAAGATGAATTTTATATTCATCCATTAATGTACTACACTCAGTTCTCATTTCATGACAAATTTTGAGACTCTTAGAGACAGAATTGAAATTTGATGTCTTCATAAGAAATGTAACCATATGTTTCTATTTTAATCTAAATTAAGAATCATGTCGTTTAGATAACTAGAGAAAATGTTGTGGGTAAAAGACTGAAACATTCTCCATAAATATTTTCCAGATCAACCATCCTTTTTATTTCACAACCTTTCCTTAACACAAATCATATTAAGATGACCTTTTCTACGTCATTTACTCCTCATTCTCAACTCCATCTCAAATCAATAGCATCCGAAGAAAATATATATTCCATGATTACTCATGAACACCAACAACAGAACGTACACATATGTACATATTCTTCATCAACTTACTACACAAATGCAACTTCATTTTTGGCTTTCATTCTACTTCTAACTTTCATCTTAATTCTTCTCACTTGAAAATCTTTTATCCACCAGAAACACCAAAGCAAAACTTGGACATATCCACATTTCTCATTCGCTACTTTACCCTTACCTATCATTTCTTGGTTCATGAATTTTCATTCATTTGCTCTTTACTCATGAATACTTGCCAAAATTTCTCCTTCAAGTAGTTCTAACTTCTATGAAACATTTGGGGTCCAACACCCCTTCTACTTATATAGTATTGTCACTTGATAAATGCCACCTTAGTGAATTTTAACAAAGAAAGAAAGGACTTATTATGGACTTTTAACAAAACTACGCTTATTATTGCACCACACCCACTATCTCACTATCACACACCTTCTATCACATTGTGGATGTTCAAGAGAACATATGTTTATAAGAAAGTGGGTACGTTTATGTGTATGTGCATGGTTATTGGGACAAAATGGAAAAGTTAATAAAAGAAAACAATGGGTTAGAGCAAGGAAAACAAATTAGGTCGTGTTATTGAATTTTTAAGTCAAATTATGGATTTTTATTTTATTATAAAAGTGACTCTCCTTCTACTTATATAGCATTGCCACCTGTCCTATAAATGCCACCTTGGTGAAATTTAACAAAAAAAGAAAAAAAGATTTTTTATGGACTTTTAACAAAACATAGAAGTTAGGGAAAGCAAAAAAGTGATGAGAGAGAGATGAGAGAGAACCTCCCATTTCTCAGTACAAGCAGAAACCACGATCCTTCTTTCCCCTCTTTGAAGTCTCTTCCCATCCTTAAATCATTACACCACAGATACCATAGCCTTTAGCCTTCATTCTTGGTACCCTGGAGAGATCCTGTGCAATCTTATTACTTCCTCTTTCACCGATAACCAGTAGTAAAACCAAGAACAAAATAGACTTCTTGCAAACACCACTCTTTTTCACCCTGCAAACTTTCCTTCTTGAGCTCAAAAATATCCTCTCCATTGGATACTCCTAAACGATTTTAGGAGCAAGTAGTAGGTGAAGAAACTTCGTTGTCTTTATCCTACTCACCACTGAAAGACATGGATGGAAGAATGGTGGTTTGCCCTAATCTTGAAGTCTTGAAGGAAGGTGTAAAGGCTTGGGAATCAACCATGGTAGGTTTTGTCTTTGGCAAAAGATCACCTTTTCCTCTAGTCTCTCAATGGGCTAACAAGTTATAAAAGACCAGAGGCTTGATAGACGTTATTCTCTCTAAAAAGAACTTGATTTTGTTCACATTTAGCTCTACTTTAGAAATCCAAAAGATTATGGAGGAAGGTCTAAGGCATTTTGGTAGCCATCCTATCTTCCTACAAACTTGACAACCATACTTGAACCTTGAAACCCTTAAAATCCAAAGCATTTCTCTTTGGATTAACTCCCACAACATTCCACTTGAGTATTGGACTACCTAAAGGTTTGGAGCACTAGCCAGCTGCATCAAAAGACCATTATATATGGATGAGCATACAACAAAGAAGAAACGTGTTGGATATGCCTAGATTTGTATTAGTGTGGACACTTCCAAAGAACTCCCTGATGAAATTCTAGTAATGAGGTAGGAGAGGAAGATAAACTAAGGGAAGACATAGTTAAAATTTCTTGCCATTGGAAATCACCTTCTACTAATCCAACAAAAAATTTGGAAAGCCAAGGGCAAGATCTTTAAAATAGGGAGCTACCAGGAGCTTATAGAGTCAACTGAAGCAATTACACATTTGGAATCATCAGAAAACCCTCTTCCTATGATATCCATTGATGCAATGTTACCAATAATAGGTGAGTATATACCACCTGATTATATGGAGAGACAGAACAATGAGATAGTGAAAAACTGTCAAACAATACATATACAAATGTCCAAAGAGCACAATGCAACGTGCAATATAGAGAAGGAAGTATCACTAAACACCAAATACAACACTTATATCTCAAATAGAAACAAAGGATGACCATGCTACACTAGCCAATACTCTAGGAGCTATGCACAAGACTGAAGGAGAATCAATGGTGAGTCAAATTAGTCCTATGCAATCTGACATCCTTGAAACTCCTAGGGGTTATACTGTACCTAAAAAATATGTTGGAAACGTTGAATTCCATACAATGGAGAGAAGGAGGTCTAAGAGGGGTAAAGGGAAAGGCCCTATAAGCCAAACCTTTTAACCATGTCCATTATTGCATGGAATGTATGTGGAATAAATTGTCCTATTAAAATGTCAACTTTAAGGGACTTTGTCTTGTGAGAGAAACCTCTCATCAGTGGATTACTAGAAAAAAAAGTTAGAATTGAAAATGTAGCCAAATTAGACATTTTTGGTTCCCATTGGAACATGATTACCAACCATCAACATCATGCTTTTGGAAGAATATACAGGGAAGATGAACTCAAGGTGGATCTCTTAGATTCAAATGAACAAGCTATACATCTAAAGTTATCTTTCTTGAAGGAGCACATTCAGATTAATGTTTCATTCATCTATGCAAGCAACTTTCGGTTCCAGAGAAGAGAATTATGGAATAACCTTAAATCCTTCAGTAACACCGTATCCACTACTTAGCTAATATGTGGAGACTTAAACTCTATATTATACCCCTCAGAGGCATAAGGACATGGCAATTTAAAGAACTACACAACTAATTTGAAAGATATGGTGGGAGAGATAGGGGTGACTAATCTTAAGTGTGTCGGACATTCCTACACCTGGTCCAACAAACAACAATCAACTTGACACATTAGGAAAAAACGAGTTCGAGCCTTAGTAAATGACTTGTGGCTCAAAACGTTTCCCAATAGCCTTAATACCTTTAAAGAGCCTCTCTTTTAGGATCATACTCCTCTTATAGTTGACAACTTATTCCAAAAAGGGTGAAACACTATCCTTTTCGATTCAAAAATTATCAGGTAAATGTCCCAGGGTTTTATGAGGTGTATAGGAAAGGAGTTGAGCATAATTTCAATGGGACCAAACAATTCTGTTTTGTTCAAAAACTGAAAGTTATCAAACAAGAATTGAAGATTCTTAACTCTACACATAGGCCTACAATCGCTTCCTTAAAATTTTGCAGACTTGAACTTTAAGCTATTTAAGCTAACCTAGCTACTCACCCAATAGATCTAGTGCTACTTGGAAGAGAAAAACTAAAACTATAACAATTCTTGACGACTACTCATAATCATAGTTCTCTTTTTCAACAAAGAGCTAGAGTATAGTGGCTGAAAGAGGGGGATAACTGTACTAAATTCTTTTTCAACTCAATTCTAGCAAGGAGGAATTGCAACAAAATCCTTTTCTATAACTTACAACAATGGTGCAACGCTATAAACACAACAGGAAATCTAAGAAGAGGCAATAAATTACTTTAAAGACTTTCTAGGTACTCCAAACAATGCTAATGTTATAGTAGAAGAACTCAAAACCCTATCCCTAAAACAAATCACAACAGTAGATTCGGATATTTTTTACAAAATTAATAGAAAACATATAAATATAAGATGCTATTTTTGACACGGATGGATCTAAAGCTCCTAAACCTGATGGCTTTAATGGGTATTTCTTTTAGAAATCTTGGAGTGAGATAAGACCCTTTGTAATATAAGCAGTCAAGGAATTCTTCTCCAAGGGGATTTTCCTTAAATAGATCAACAGAACCTTTGTCTGTTTGATTCCTAAATGCTCCAACCTTACATATTTTGGGGAATTTAGACCTATTGCTTACGCTAACTTTATCTATAAGGTCATCTCCAAAATACTTGCTATAAGACTGAAGAAAATCCTAGCTCAACTAATCAGTAATAACCAAGGTGCTTTCCTATAAGGTAGATATATAGGATACAACATCCTTATTGTCCAAGAGCTCCTAAAAGACTAGTCCAGGTCAAACTATTCTTCAAATTGTGCAATCAAAGTTGATTTTTACAAAGCTTATCACAACGTGAGTTGGGACTTTCTATGAACATTATTGATGGCTCACAGATTTCCATCTAAATTTGTAAAGGGGATTAAAGAATGTATTTCATGCTCTTCCTTGGCTATCTTGATCAATGGAACTCCTACCACATCATTCAAGGCAGTAAAAGGTCTAAGACAAAGGAGCTTCAAACTGGCGTTCTTAATTGGGAGGTATTCTGATGAAGTGTTGTGTGATGTAGTTCCTAGGCATGCTGGTCATTTACTATTGGGGAGACCAAGGCAATATGATAGGCATGTACTATATGATGGATTCAAAAATAGGTACTCATTCAAGATGGGGGAGAAACACTTCACATTGGGACCCCTTTCACTAAGAGAAGTTCGTAAGGATCAATTGAGACTTAGAAAAGCCATGGAAGAATAGAAACTTGGAGAGGCTGAGAGTTTAAAAAGAAAAAAAAGGAAAAGAGGCCATTCAAGAAAATAAGAACAAAGGCCCAACTGAGAGTAATTGCACTAGTGAGCAAAAGAAAGAGAGTGGTTCAACTAAAAAAGGAAAGAAGAGTTAAAAAAAGAGTGAAACAAAAAAGTACTTTCTTTGTAAAAGAAAAAGAGTTGAAGAAGGTCATGTACATGCAGAAACCATTGGTTTTGCTTACGTATAAGGAGTTGTTTTATAATGAGACGGACGTTAACCCTTCTTTGCTTAGTGTTGTGAAACTTGTTTTACAGGAATACTCTAATGTCTATCCAGACGAGTTGCCCAAGGGATTACCACCATTGAGGGGATGAAAGAAGGTAGATTTGGTGCGCAACATTCATGAGAAGGCGAGATAGCACATAGAGAAGCGGAATGAAGCATATGCATAAAGAGCTAATCAAGGGCGAAAGTTGATGCAATTTGAGCCTGATGATTGGGTTTGGTTGCATATTAGGAAAGAGAGGTTTCCTAAGCAAAGGAAATCCAAGTTGTATCCTAGAGGCAATGGGTCTTTCCAAGTCCTTGAAAAGATTAATGATAATGCCTACAAGATTAATTTGCTAGGTGAGTATCAAGTATCTGCTACGTTTTATATTGCTGATCTCTCTCCATTTGATAATTCAAGGGCTGATTCAGGGATTAATCTTTTTGAGGAGGGAGGGAATGATACAAGAAGCCATGGCAATGGAGATCAAGGTGTAACATGCCAGGACAAGCTTAGTTTGCCAAGTGGACCTATTACAAGGCAACGTGCAGCACGGCTTAAACAAGCACTTCAAGGGTTTGTTCAAAGTCACATTACAACTCACCTTGATGACAAAACTGAACCATCCATGGAGAATTCAAGTGGAGTAGTCAAGCTTGTGATTCTTCTAGAGACGGCATGTGGAGGGGCTAATACTTAGCCAAATTTCAAGAATAGTTCAATTATTCTAATGGACGTATTTTTAATACATTGGGCTTGTTATTTATCCTTTGTTTATTAGGCCCAAAGAGACTTGTTATGGGCTGGGTATTTATTA
>JANVCQ010060822.1:0-10385 GCA_025531925.1 Erythroxylum plowmanianum
TAGATTTAGAAGCTCTTCCACTAATATTTGAAGTTTCTTCTAAGGGTTCAATTGGGCTCAACCTGAATTTACCAGATGAGAACTGAGTTAATTAGAGCCGGAGGCCCGACTCTTAGATGCAAAACGACGTCATTTTTTACTTTTAATTTTAAAAAAATTTATCAAGTCAAGTCGAGCCAGATTCAAGCTTGAGCTTGAGCCCGCTGCCTCAAATATCAGCAAATAAGGTTAATCTACTTAATATGATCTAATTTGTTTGAATTCGTTGTCCCACATCAATAAAAATATCTTATCAAATTAAATTTATAATTAGAAATTATAAAATATGTAAAATAAATATTAAAAATGCTAAAACAAAATTGCTAGCATACTTAAATCATGGAAAAAGATATTACAACAATACATATTATGGATAAACTATTATCTTTCTTTAAAAAAATAATAAATAGTACCAAGTACATCTTTTATGCTTCTCTCGGTGAGTTACGACTTGAACTCCAAAATACCATTGCAGCTCTACGTCGAGATATGAGAGAATTATAACTCCTATAGAAACATTTCCCTATTTTTTTAAATTTTCGGTATCGGTTAATATTTAGATTTTGAATATTTTTGCTCAGAAATTTCAATCGACAATCTTCAGGTTTATATTTTTTCTTATTTAATGATTTAAATTTTTATTATGTTTATAGGGATATAATTGAAAACATAAGTCAAAATTAAGTTATATTCTATAAAATATTGTTACATACCAAACATTATAATAAGAATCTACTCAACTTTTTTATTAGAATTTTTATAAGTATTTAAACATGTGAATATCTTTACTTTCCATAGATTTATTTTTCAAAAAATTATATTCTAAATTCATTTTACTTTCTCCCAACCCTTATAAAAATTTATCAGCTCGCCTCAATTTCTTTGGTTAAAGATACAGTGAATGTTTATCGAAAATTTGAGAAGATGCAGCATGAATATAGGACCTAGTCACTCAGATCCACATAAGCACCCAAGGAGGAAAAACTTCATACCTTTCCAAAAAACCTTGGCCATGAACGAAAGGTACGTCATGTTTAGACTTGTTAAAGATCTAAATTCAAGATGGTTCCTATTTTACTAGTCTTACGGACATTCTAATGTTTGTTTGCCAAAGCTGTCAATGTACATATAACTGTGTGAAATGGTATCAGTACCAGTTGCGTAATTTCTTGCAAGCGAGGGGGTTCTTAGTTTGATCTACTTTATTGGTACAATTATTAGGACTTTTAAAAGGTATTAGGATAAATATCCTATTGTCTTTTATATTGACGGGGCTCTTGATTACGTGAACAATGAGAATGAGAATGAATATAATAAAAAAATAAGAATAGATATAATTATTATAATTATGATGGTTGGTTAAGACGATGGAATAATTATCATTATCATTGATGATTGTTAGTTTGTTAGAAATATTGAGAAATAAAAATTTGTTAAAATTTTGTTTTATATCAAAATTTAAATATATTTTAATTAATTATTTTTTATTTATGCACCCTAATTACAATGATAAAAAATTTAAAATCAAGTATATTACGATTTTTTTCCAATAGCACTTGAAAAAAAAATACTTTAGTATTTTCTTGCATCAACATATCATTAATTACATAATATCCTCAAAATATAGTTTAATTATTCAAAATATTGTGCAATTCATCGACACAACCATAATATCCACCATTTTATTGCTACAGTAAAATTAAGTAATATAGTTTAATACAATATACATTCCTCTGATAATACAAATGATGTTATATTTTAAGTAATTAATAAATAATATTTTAATTAATTAATTATATTTTAATTATAATTAATTAATGAAACATTTGATTCGTTACAAGACAAAGACAAAGAAAAAGAAACGAGTAAGGAATAGAGAAGATGGCAGTCATGCTCATGCTAGAGAAGATAGGGACAGGTATTTTTTATCAAAGCACCACATCATGCTCATGCCAGAGAAGACAGGGACAGGTATTTTTTTCATCAAAACACCACGTCATGCTCATGCCAGAGAAGCAATAACTAACGATTCTGGCAAGTACGATTTGACCTCCAAATTAAAAAAAATTGGTTTAAAATAGCGCTCAAAAAATAGAGGCAAGCAGTTTGAATTTTTTTGAAAGAGTTTGGTAGGGCATTAAGTTTAAGGAGTCGGCGGTACAGGAATTTTTTTTATCAAAATATCACATTCGCCTCAAAATGAAGTCACATTTGTCATATATGCTGTTTCAATTTTGTTTCAGATCATTTCATTCATATATTATATGGGACTAATAAATTATTTGTATCACTTATACTATTTTAACTTTGTTTCAGTCCATCTCATCTATATATTTATGTGAGTCCATCACCCCACCACCTCTTAACTTGATTTCAATCAACCTCGCCTCAAAAATACCACATCGCCCTAGCCACCTCTTGACTTGACCTCAACCAATGTCACCTCCACTTCCCTCGAGTTGGCAAAATATAACAACAAAAAGGATTTAGAAACAAAATTGACCTTGTAAAAGATAATAGGAATATCTTCTACCAAAAGAAGTGTCAAGTGTATGCTTACTCACTTCTATCCCCTCAGATTATCTGTTCCTTTTATTTTGTCCCAACCTTGTTCCATTGTATCCCAGCCATATATTTATATGAGTTCCACATAAAACATAAATGTATGATTGAGATAAAGGATCTTGTCCCCTCTACTCTACTCTAATCTCATTCTCACTCAAATCATGCACTTCCCTTCTCTTTTCTTTAAATTGAATTGAACACAATTGCAACAATTATATACAAGGATAAGCAACCCCTACGAATATTTGCATTATTTTACGTAACCAAAGGCTATTTTTTTGTTATTATCACGAGCCAGATGGGTGTAAAGAAAGACTTATGACATCTGTCAAGATTCCACAAAACACTTGCAAGACGGACTACGAGTATCACGACGAGCTCCAATTAGTGTCATATATAACATATGCTAATCTTAAAAAGATGTTAGAACTGGAGAGCCCACTTTTATGAAAGATTTACAACATGAGTCTAGTGATGAAATATACTCATGGACTTTGATACCACATTTTGACCCAAAATCGTAAAGTATTAGGTTTATGGATCTTTTCTACTTATATGTCCTTCACTAGTTCCATCTCTTTCCAATGTGAGATTTCTATTAACATTTGACATCCCAATAATCTCCCCCTCAAATGTAAATTTCTACATTGGACTTGGACTCTCTCTTAAGCGAAAGCCTTTTTGCTTAGTAGCTCGAGTATATGGTGTCACCAAGAGCCTTTTTACTCTACTGGTCTAGGCCCACCAGGTGTCTCCTTGCTTTTCTTCTTGGGGAAGCAATCACGGGATCCGACTACCATCTCCATAATCATCCCTTGCTGAACCATTAGCTCTGATATTACTTAATAGAATTGGGGAGCCCACTTTCATGGGAGATCTACATCATGGGTCTAGTTATGAAACATACTTATGACTTTGACACCACACTTCAACCTAAAATCTTAAGGCATTAGGTTTATGGATCATTTCCACTTATATGTCCTTTACTAGTTCTATCTCTTTCTAATGTGAGATTCCTATTTACACTTGACATCCCAACAAAAGATTCCCATGTTTCTAGTTTTTATATTTTCTACGTAGAGAAAAAATTTAATTTAGTTTCGGGAATAATGAGGCAGGGCACATGTATATCATGCGTTACACATCAAAGCTCCATGCTATATAAAATATCACATTTCAAAAAGGTATATTAAATAGCTACATTGGCTTCAACTTGTAACTCAATTCACAGGAACTACTAGTTTTTCAACATCTTCAAATAAACAAACTAAATGTGCACCAACAGTCATGTTTCAACATCTCATCCCATTCCTTTTGGAACAGTATATGACATTGTAATAGGAATATGGAAAATAACCAAAAGACTTGGATATCATTTAATTGACTGATTCTATTTAAATAATAATTATAGGTCCTTTTGTCTCTTTAACCCTAATCGTGATGAGTTTTATCTATTTTTACTGCGACTAGATAATGCAACCTTTTAGATTGAGAAGCTCTTTTACTAATATGGTTCAATTAGGCCCAACCTAAATTTAACAGGCTAGGTCTGAGTTAAACAGAGCACGAGGCCCGATTCTTCGATATAAAATGTCATTTTGTATTTTTAATTTTAAAAAAATTAATCAGGTCAAGTCGAGTTAAATTCAGGTTTGGGCTTGGGCCTGCTGCCTCGAACATCAGCAAATAAGGTTAATTTACTGTATATGATCTAATCTGTTTGAATTCCTTGTCCCACACCAATAAAAATATCTTGTCAAATTAACTTTATAATTAGAAATTATAAAATATGTAAAATAAATATTAAAAGTACCAAAACAAAATTGCTAGCATACTTAAATTAAGGAAAAAGATATTACAACAATACATATTATGGATAAAGTGTTATTTTTCTTTAAAAAGATAATAAATAGTACATCTTTTATGTTTCACTCGGTGAGTTACAACTTGAACTCCAAAATACCATTGCAGCCCTACGTCGAGATACGAGAGAAATAACTCTTATAGAAATTTATCATCTCGCCTTAACTTCTTTGGAGAAGCTTTGTGATCAATAAATTCCTCGAAAACATGATGAAAGGTCATAATGCTGTGATGGGATCCAGCATCCATATATCTGATTTATCATGTTTGTTTATAGTAGCAACTGGATATGGAAATGACGACGAGAAACATTGATTAGTTTTGAATCTACCTTGACGTAGCCTCGATCATTATACTATCAATTAAATCACTTATTTATATCTCTTAACTATCTTGATGTTGAAGTTAAAGATACATTAAATGTTTATAGAAAATTTGAGAGCATGAATATACGACCTAGTCACTCAGATCCACATAAACACCCAAGGAGTAGGAAAAACTTCACACCTTTCCATAAAACCTTGGCCATGAACGAAAGGTACGTCATGTTTAGACTTGTTAAAGATCTAAATTCAAGATGGTTCCTATTTTACTAGTCTTACCTAACTAGTTAGAAATTCTAAGCAATTTCTAGTTGTGAATTCAAACTGATGATGTGAGTTTTCGGAAAGGGATACAACGCGTTTTGCGAACATGAAATTGTTAACAATGTTTGTTTAAGATTGTTAGTGGAGTCATGTTTGTTTCTACTATTTAAGAGTTAAAGATAGTGTTTAAGCTTATCTGTTTAGTGGTCAAGTTTGTTAAGATTGTGATTAAGCTGTTTCCTTCATTTTAGAAGTCATTTGCATGGGTTAGTTATTTTAATTTTCTATATAAGGAACTGATGTACATAGTTTTCTGGTGTAGAACAAAGTATTTCCTTGAGCTTTCAATATCTCTCTGTTTTACTTTTGTTGTCTTTTATTGCTACAATTGGTATCAGAGCAAAGTTAAGTGAAGAGTATCTAGTCTTTTTCTTTTGGCAGCAGCAAACAACAATGACTTCAGAAAATTTTGTGCAATCGGCCATTCCTCATTTTAATGATCGCTATGATCATTGGAACATGTTGATGGAGAATTTTTTGAGACCGAAGGAATACTAGCAAGTGGTTTCAGATGGTATGCCAAAACCAGCCAGAGACCCAGCAGTTTTAGATGCACAAAGGGCAGAAATAAAAATACTAAAGTTAAAGGATCTCAAAGCAAAGAATTATTTGTTCCAAGCAATTGATCGTTCAATCTTGGAAACCATTCTTTGCAAAGACATTTCCAAGTAGATATGGGATTCCATGAAGAAGGAGTATCAAGGGACGGCGAAGGTGAAATGAGCACAACTCCAAGCTCTTCGTGCAGAGTTCAAAACGTTACGCATTGAAAAACCTAAAGGGAGTAGTCGCTTCGCAAACTTTTCAATTTGTTTCTAGCAAATAAAAAAAAATCAGAAAAATTAAGAGAACCAAAAATAAATCAACACTGAAAATTTGGTAACACAGTTCGACACACCTTGTTTACGTCTGCGAGGGGCCCTCACCTAGCTTAATAACTTTGGCCGAAGTACAATAGATTTACCCAAGGCTTTTCTGAGCCGATTCCACTCAACCCTTAACACTATTTCTCATCCTCACTTCCCGTGAAAGAATTTTATACCCAATAGTACGACCACCTCGTACTAACCTCGACAGAAGATTTTCTCAATCAATCTTTTAATAAAAGAACAATAAATGAATAACTCAAGTTATTAGAATAATAAAGAACAAAAACTAAATATACTTGAGATAGAAAAACAACTCCCCTAAATATGCTGCTTCATCAATGAAAAAACGGAAAGTTGTTCATCGAAAGATCTGCTGTGAGGCTTCAATATCTTCACTGAAAATCCCAACAAAAAAGACAGCAGCAAAAAGAAATGAAAACTTCAAGAGTTTTTGCTCACCAACACCAAAAACAACAACCACAAAATTAACACTCCATTGACGATGAATAGCCTAATAAAATCATGCAAACACCATATAAAAACCAGCTATCAAAATCCTCAGACAAGACACCAAAGAAGCTCTCAATGGTTGCTCAAAACATATTGGAAAATGTAGAAGAAGTGAAGGAGTTCCCATAGTAGAAACATACTCTCGCTATCTAAGCCACTGAAGCACCACAACACTAGCCAGAGCACAACAAAGTAAAGATGAGAGCTCTCCTAGTTAGTCACCGTCACTCACATTGCGTGAAAACCCACACCACTTTGGTTTTCTAGTTTTTTAACATCAGCGACATGTCTATTGCACTCTAAATAATGCTCCCACACACTTTGGTGCCCACTGCACTCTAATTAATGCTCATACACACACTGCACACTTAATAATGCAACACCCACATCTAAAACATACTCTTCAGTGTCGTTCTTTCACATACCCATAAGATTTGTTTTAGTTATGGGAGAACACTCTTCACCGTTGCATATATCTTTCAGCTCTTACACCACTGCAGTCTTTATTTTCTTGATTGACAATTAACACACAACCCTCGTATGCCACATATGCACGTGAACCCTATTGCTGCACACTCCCATTCAAGATAGATGTCTGCCGCAGATTTTCGATATACATAAATCCCTCACACAAATAAGAGTCCAACTTTAACCAAGTAACCACCATTTCAATTTAACCACGCAACCATAACTTCATTATTTTTACTACACAACAGATCACCACAACCGTTAATAGGAGACGTGCATGACATAAACACATTCAAGTACAAGTTATATCTTATATGTCCAATTAAAATATCAAAACTAAATAAAATATATATACAACATATTCTAACAATCTCCCCCTTTTTGGCGTTTTTGTCATAACTCTAGAACTCCACATAAATAATCATAATTGGATATATAAGTATCAAATTCACAATTTATACGACAAATACTCCCCCTTAATCAAACATCAAGTTCCAAATAACATCACAATTATCCAATCATTCAAATTTCTCCCCTTTGGGATAAAAAGATGCCAAAAAGCAAGACGAATAGTCACACATATGCCTTGAAATCTCCCCCTGAATGGAACATTCATCATAAACAATTTGATGTCTTCCCCTTGGGACAAAACATTAACAAAATGCATAATCATAAGAATCAACAATAGGTGCAATGGAAGAATCATAAGCACTCCAAGAAGGCAAAGTACCACCATTCAAAACACTAAGAGATATGCCCGAAAGAGAGAGAGATACTCGAGAGAGATCCATACTGATGAGAGAGATGAAGAGTCTTTGGTAGAGCCAAATAGAAGATACAATGCAAACTACTAAAAAGATGAGACGACAATGGCAATATAAAAAACTAAAGAACTAACGAAGACAATTTTTTTTACATTTCCTCTTTTTCTTTTTTTTTTCTTTTTGTTTTTAAAAATCAAAACTATAAAGTACACAATTCCTGTGCCCCTCGAAGAAATTCAAACTTGGTCTTTTTCTTCTTTCGCTAACATCTCCAATAACGTTTTCTGTTGGATGATTTCTTTGGATTCGAGATGAAGAATCTTGGTTCAAAACAACTTCTAGTGTTTTGGTTGATCCATCATCCGAAGTAACTGAAAGTTCTTCAATTCGTGTAGTTACTTCCTCAGCAGCAACTAACTGTAGATCTGGGCAATTCTTCAATCTCGTCTCGTTGCTTATTTGGGTTAATTTGGATGGTCGGTTATGTTGATTTTCTTCTTTTTCATTTTGGCTAGACCCTTCATAGCCTCCAATTTTGTCAATTTGTTGATGAGATCAAGGTTTACGTGCCCAAGCGTTTGGTGCCATAAATCATTATCATTATCATGAGTGGCTGACTTACAAGTAGTAATGACCTACATCATGTAGCAATTGTCAGCTGATCGCTTACTGCTCACAATACATTCTCCTTGTTTGGTTAGTACCCTGCATTCATCACTTGTAAATTTAACTAACAAACCATCATTACAAAGTTGGCTTATACTTACCAAATTTGCTTTTAATCCATCGACATGGAGTACATTCTTAAGAGGAGGCAAGCCATTCACGCATAATATTCCTCTACCAATCACCGAAGCTTTCTTTCCATCTCTAAAGGTCACATGACCATCCATACAATTTTGATAATCAGTTAAGTAAGTCTTTTCCCCTGTCATGTGGCGTGAGCTTCCACTATCAAAGTACCAACCATGTTGTAGAATTGCCTTCATTGATGTACGAACTACCAGAGCTTGCAATTCACTCCTTTTTACCCAAGTGGATTTCGACATTGCAAGTTGATGTTGAAATTTTTGTGAAGGATGTATACTTTTTTGGCTTTGTCTTCTTTGAAACAACATCTATAGTAACTGATAGCATCTTGGCCTTATATGTCCAATGGCTCCACAAAAATGACATGTGGGTATAAATCTTTGATTCTTTTTTGATGCTTGGACCTTTTAGACTGATCTGGACATATCAATTTTGTCTTCATTCACTTTCGAGCACTCACCTTTATAGCCAATGTCATGAAGATTTCCTTTAACCTTACCAATTTTCATTAACTTTTCTAGTTTTTCTGTGCCTCCATTCAACATTCTCAATCCCTTTTTGATACTTACTAATTTCATTCTAACTTCACCAAGCTCATCTAACATCAACATCAATTTCTTTTCTATCTCTTGGATAGCGTTCTTCATGGAGAGATTCTCTTCCTTCAATCTTTCATTCTTTCTACATATTTTCACCCATTTTTCGTACATTAACTCATAAGTTTCATAAATACCTTCCTTTTTATCATCTAAAGTATTGTCATCACTGTCATAATTTGAGATTGAGCTTTAAGCTAAATCGTTTGCATTTTTCCCAAAATTTCCTAGTTTATTCATTTTTTTGTCTTCAGTTATTTCCTTCTCGGCTACTTTTAAACAAGTAACTGGACTTTTGCTGTACAAAGTAACTAACGCATCACTATTTATAACTTCTTCTTCACTTCCGGATTTGTTATCACTTCAAATGCTCATATAGGATTTTTCTTTTCTCTTCTTCATGATATTAGCACACTCCGCTTGAGCAAGTCCGAAGCCTTGACACTCATAACATTGAATTCTCTTTACCTTTCTTTCTCCCTTTTGAGTTTTGACTTATTTGAAGTTATTGTTTGATAAGCTCCTGCCTTTTTGCCTAAGCTCGGGTTTGTCCTTTTTCACTCTCTGTAGCCACTTACTGAACTCTCGTGTTAATAGCTTTATTTCCTCATTCTTGTCGGATTTATCTTCGAAGTCATTCACACTTTTTCCAGTTTCCACCTGTAGTGCCAATCCTTTGCTTCTTTCTTGCTTACCTCTTAAAAGATTCATCTTGAAGTTTGTAAGAATTCCAATAACTTTTTCCAATGACAGATTATCAATGTCGTGGGCCTCCTCTATTACTGCAATTTTTGGAATAAATCTTAGAGATAGCGATCTCAACATTTTCTTGACTAATTTCATGTTGGAGTATTTCTTCCTCAGTTGATGAGGCTGATTTGCTATATCTCGCAATTTTTCATGAAAGTCTCCAATAGTCTCATTCTCATCCATCTTTAGCTCTTCAAACTGCACAATTAACATCTGTAGTTTCGACGCTATCATAGATTTTGACCCTTCATGAATAGTTTGCAAAGCATCCCACACTTCTTTTGCCGATTCACAGGTTGAAATCATTGAAAAGCATCCCTCATTAATGACACTGAATATCAAATGCATTGCTTGTGAATTTTTGAGTGCACTTTCTTCTTTGACTCTTGTCCATTCAGATGGATTTTTCTGAACTTCCTCTCCTTTATCATCAGTGATCATCGGATGCACCCAACCATGTACTACCGAATGCCAAGCTTTCGTACCCTAAGCTTGGATGAAGCC
>JANVCQ010060881.1:0-10383 GCA_025531925.1 Erythroxylum plowmanianum
AAAGTGAGAAGTGTATCTTCATAGGCTATTCTCATCAGTCCAAAGCATACAGGCTCTACAATCCTACTAAAAAAACAGTGGTGATTAGTAGAAATGTAGAGTTCAATGAGAAGGCACAATGGGAATGGAAGGAAAACAGTGATGACAGAAGAAAAGGAGAAAAATAGTCATCTTTCCTGAACCTCAAGAAGACGTGCATGACACTTCATCATCGTCACCTAGCATTCCATCGTCTCCTTGTACACCAGCAAATAATAATGTAAGTCCTCTGCCATTTCCCAACCTTAGTCAAGGATCTAACAGCGCTTCTAGTTCGTCTAGTGAAGTTCCTTCTAACAGGGTGAGGAATCTGGCAAGCATTTATGCCAGACTAGATGCCGAGACTTGTGGATTTGCACTGATGACAGCTGAACCAGATTGCTATGAAGAAGCTGTCAAAGAGGAGAAATGGCAAGAAGCAATGAAGGAAGAAATGAATGCTATAACCAAGAATGCAACTTGGAGCTTAGTGGAGTTGCCTGAAGGAAGACATGTAATTGGCTTGAAATGGATTTTCAAGACCAAACTGAATGCTGATGGCAGTATAAACAGGTGTAAAACACGCCTTGTAGCAAAAGGATATGCTCAAGTTGAGGGCATAGACTATGAGGAGACCTTCTCTCCAGTTGCAAGATTCGAAACCATCAGGGTGGTACTAGCTCTAGCAGCACAATGGAAGTTGCAAGTGTTTCAGTTGGATGTAAAGTCAGCATTCTTGAATGGTGATCTTCAGGAAGAAGTTTATGTAGATCAGCCACAAGGATTCACAAAGAAGGGTGAAGAACACAAAGTTTTCAAGCTGCACAAAGCCTTGTATGGGCTTAAACAAGCTCCTCGTGCCTGGTATGGAAAAATTGACTCATTCTTTGCTCAAAATAATTTTACAAGGAGTGAAAATGAGCCTACACTGTATGTTAAAAGGAGGGACGAGTATGAATTTCTAATAATGTGTCTATATGTGGATGACATTATTTACCTTAGCTCCTCATCTAGCATGCTAACAGAATTTAAAGAATCCATGATGCAGCAGTTTGAAATGACAGATTTAGGAAGGTTAAAGTACTTCCTAGGTCTTGAAATTTCACAAGATGAGAGTGGTATTTTCATGAGTCAAAAGAAGTATGCCACTGAGTTGTTAAAGAAGTTCAATATCAGATTTGAAGATGGTGCAAAGACTCCAATGAACACTGGTGAAAAGCTGCAGAAGGAAGATGGTACTGGCAAAGGGAATGAAAAAGAATTCAGAAGTCTTGTAGGTGGATTAAACTACCTAACTCACTCTCGGCCTGATATAATGTACAGTGTGAGCATGGTTTCTAGGTTTATGCATGCTCCAAGCAAGCAACATGTTGGTACAGCAAAGAGGATCCTGAAGTACATAGCTGGCACACTCAAGAAGGGAGTCTGGTATGAGAGTGTAGAAGATCCAAAACTGAGTGGCTTCACAGATAGTGACTGGGCAGGATCAATTGATGACAGAAAAAGCACTTCTGGATCAGTGTTTAATCTGGGATCTGGAGCAATCACATGGTGTTCAAAGAAGCAAGATAGTATTGCACTATGATCAGCGGAGGCAGAGTATGTAGCAGCAGGGGCTGCAGCCAAACAAGCAATTTGGCTTAGAAAGTTATTGAAAGATCTGTGTTTTGAGCAAAAGGGAGCAACAGAATTGTGGTGTGATAATCAGTCGGCCATTGCTATGACCAAAAATCCAGTTTATCACGCAAGGACAAAGCATATTGAGATCCAGCATCATTATATCAGAAAGTTGGTGACAGATGAGAAGATTATTTTAAGGTTCTGTGGAACAAATTGTCAGAGTGCAGATCTGTTCACAAAGGCTCTAAGCTCTGGCAAACATCAGTTTTTTGTCGAGAAAATTGGAGTTAGAGAACTTTGATTAAGGGGGTGTGTTGAAGGTAATCAAAGTCCAAGGGTCAGTCCACATCAGCAGCTGCCTTGGATAAACTAGAACGTTGGATTATTAGCTAAGTTGTAGGGCTTATTTTATCTAGTTGAATAAGTCTTATGGTAATGCATAATTGTAGGAGTTTTTTTTGTTAGGTTGTTGATGAACGTTGGGGAGTTACTGCATCCACGTTCTTTGCCTGTTTTTTTTTATTCTGTTATTTCCCTGTAAGGCTATAAAAGCCATATCCATTTTTATTGAATTAAGTGCGATCTTAAGAGTCATCATCTTCTCTTAATTACTTCTGTTGATCATCCTCTGAAAAACAACAGCTATAAATATAGTTTGAATAATTTGTAATTTGATAAATAATAAAATAAAATATATATCTTTTATAATTAGTGGAGTTTAATATGATAAAATTCTAATAAAGTGATATTTATAAAAGGCTTCACACCTCAACCTTTGATTAGTTATAACATTTGGAGCATTGTGAATCACTTTTCACCAACATGTATTTTGATATTCGTTCAAAGTTCCATTAAAGAAAATATTGTTTTTATTCTTTCTAGTGATATTAGGGTGTCAAAATCAGCGTCGTTCTAATCTAATATATGTATGCATATATATTATGTAGCGTTTGGAACTGATTGTCTAATTTGTTCTGAATTGTGGGCTGTCGGCTTGCATTTGTTGATGCAACAAATGTTTCTCCAAGATGACCCTTTGTGGTTGATCCAATAGGCTTCTTGGTTCGATATGTATACTATTCGCAGCCCCAAGTTAAGCACGTCCACAAACATCACTAGTTATTAATTGATCCTGAGAAGTTAACTAATGCATGGAACTGGTAAATCATGCCATTCCTGTAGTCGAAGGAGAGTTCGCAGAACGCAAAAATGTCAAGGCTTATTCTGGAAATTGGAAACTCATACAAGAATTCGAGTATGTTCAAAAAATTCGCATTAACATTACAGGATCACATTCAGGCAGATTTAACAGCGGAAAAGTGTCTGCCAAAAGTTGCACCAGAAACATAACACATGAATAAAATTTGGATCACCAATCTCCACAGGAAAAAAATCAATCCTGCATTCTTCTCAATTCGATCAGCTTCAAGAATAATTACAGTACTCATTTAGAAGTCTTAATTACGTTCTCCTCCTTGCCATTGATGCAGGGTCGCCACCAAATAACTCCTCAATAGAATTCTCAATATCTTCTGATTGGTACTTAATATACTTCTCGGTCTGTCTACCTGGTGTCAGATACTGCTGAAACCTTCCCAGAAACGAACGATAAGCCGGAATTACGACAGCCGACACGGACACTCGAAGCTCAGATTGAAGCTGCTCATCACTCACCACCCATGTGCTTTGTGTCCTGTGTATCTCATCAAACATGGCATTGAACATCTTGAATCTTTCCTTCAATGCAGGTTTTGCCACTTTTCCATTTACATGCAAACCCTCCAGGGTTAGACACTGCAACAATTTGCTCCACGTCTCTCTTGTATAGCTCTTGTGGTATAGTCTCAGGTCAGAAGAAAGTTTTCTACACGATGTATGTCCCATCATTTCGTATATCTCACTTGACCCTTTGATCTTTTGCAGTATGTATCTCCCATTGTTCATTAGGAATATATTACGCAACGAAGGGTCTCTATACAGCTTTGATTTCATTTCCAGATTCTCCTCCAACAAATCCATAATTTTGTTTAACTGCCCTCCAAATCGCGACGTCTCTGGCTTGCCATCATCCCGAGGAGTGCCTTCCTTTGTTTCTGCATCTTGACCATTAGAGTCGCTGGAGTCATCCGTTCTCTGATGTTGCTTGAACACCTCTTCTAATGTGTCTTTGTACTCACAGGCGTATTTCAAGTAATTCATGGTGTAGCGTGTCAATGGATGGACTGCACCACTTGGAACTGGAGTCTTGCCATTGTCTCTCTTTATCGAGTTTTCCAGATTACAGAAAATGCTCACAGCTGCTTCTCCAAGACGGCTTTTAACTGCCCAAGTTTCGGCTTTCAATTCGTCAGCAACGCCAATTGAAAACGAGTCATCAACGCTTGGAATTAAATCACGAACTGTCTCGTACAAGTCCAAAAACTTGAACAATCTCTCCGCTGATTGCTTTGTCAATGTAATGGCTTCCGCAAAATTCAGAAACCTTGTGACCACTGCTGCTGCGAGATTGCCAAATAGTCTCTGAGATATTGATGGGTACTCTACAAAGACTGAAAAGAACAGTTTACGCTCCCCACATAAGAGAACAGAAGAACAATGCTTGATGACATTGATCCATGTTGCGATCTCTGCTTCCATTGCATCCCATTGCATCTTTTGCACTTCCTCCATGCTGATATCCGCATATCCCTGTTTCTCCAATTCGTTAAGGAAAGCATTTCGTCTCATTGCATCGTAAACCAAGCAGCAATCCTTCTCGTATCCTGAGGAGATCATTGTCGTTACAATTCTCTTCAGGCAGGTTATTTGTTCCGGAGAATACGGAGGATACTTCTCTTCTTCTTCGGATTCAGATTCGAGAGCATTTTGATCCGATTGCTGTTGGATAACGGAGGATTGCTGCTTTGTATCCCTTGGAGTTTTAGGATCAACATTGCCACATTTGAGGGGGCAACTTTCAAGTATTGAACACATTTCTGTGTCCAACATGGTCATGGCTTGATGCAGAACTGCTGTGGCTCGGTTGATGGAAGATGCTGATGTGGAATGGGAATCGAATTCCCTAAGCAAATTTAACATCTTCGTAATGCGAATCAATGATTCAGTAATCGGTGAATCTTCCTCTTGATTTTGACCAAATTTGGCCTTGACGGAGCAGCTGGAGATAGTTTCTTCAACCATTTTCAACAACGAATCCACAGACTTGGGGGCTTCTGGTGGGTCAGATGTTTTGTCACTGGTGGCAGACAAAACCTGGAGAAATCGATCAACATCTTCCAAAACTTGATGTAAAGTCAACTCAGGCTCAGGCTCAGGCTCAGGCTCAGGCTCAGGCCCATCTTCAAGCTCAGGTTCTGGTTTCTCAAGTTCGGGTTTAGATTCAGGCGTAGGCACAGGGACAGGCTCTTCGGCAGATTGCTGCATCCGGTCGGATTCTCCTGTCCTGGGACGTCCTGAAGCCTCCTGAACATCCTCAGGTTGATGTTCTATAGGACTTGCGTGGTCATTCTTGTCATTCTTCTTGTCGTTTTTGTCATTTTGTTTCTCATTGTCGTAGTCCTTGTCATCTCTAGAAAAGCTGGTACTTTTATCCATGGCTACCGATCACAGGCTCTCTTCCGAGAAATGCTTAATGCCCTTTTACGCGAACTGTGAATGAAAATGGTGGAGAGGAAAAGAAAGGGAATAGACGTGAAGAATCATGGAGGGACAAGGAATTGTTTGGTTTTCCGATCAACTCCATAGCTATTTGCTTCCCTTTGACCCTTTATTCCCTTTTGATTTTGTGTCTAAAATTTGTTTGGATGAGATTGGTGCCTGGAGGACCAGGTGGCTTCCAGGAAAGTGAATAGAGGTGAAAATTCACGGCGCAACCGAAGGAGAATCATTCTTCACTTCCTGTTTCTACCCCCTTTTCTATCGTTTATAATTTCCCAACAAAATATCATATTTATTTCAGATGTAATAAATGTGTTACGTATCCGACATATGTCAATAAAAATCATTTCTATATTTATTTTAAATCACTCATGGCATTTATATTTCTCTAATAAGAATAAAATAGTGGAAAACTTTTTGTTTAGGTTTCTTATATTTATCTATCAAAATAATATTATTTTCAATAATTAAATAAAATATGAGAAACTTTTAAATTGATATTTTAATTGAATTTAACGCAAAGCAAATCAAATCACCATATCTATTTCTCACCAGTATAATTTTAAAACACAACTCTCTTATCCCTACATCAGTTCATTGTAAGTCTCTTGTTATATTGCAGAAATGTCCGACATTTAGTCATCCTGCTTTTATTATCTTTCTTTCTTCATTCGGTAATGGAAGCGAAATAAAAAAACAAGAATGAAAATGGAAAGTAAGAATCAGAATATGAATAAAATTATTGATTATACGTGTTTTTGGTACATAAGCATTTAGAATGAGATTATAGGATTTAATAGTAATACCATTATTTGGTATCAAATATTAATAATGACAATGATTTTTTTTACTTATGTTTAATTATTATGTGAATGATTTTGTAAATAATTAATTAAATATTTTATATTATTATTAATTAATAAATTTTTTTGTATTTAATAAATAATCAATTGAAATTATTTTTAATGATTCAATAAATTATTAATTTTTAAATAATTGTATATGATTTTCTTATAAGAATAAAATTAAAAAACCATAATGAACTTAATTAATTCAATGATTTCCCAAAAGATGATGAACATGTTCCCATATAATAATAATTGAGAAAATAAAACATGAATTTATCACAAAAAGAAAAGAAATTAAAAACTGACTTAGAGAGATATGTTGAGAAACAACGAGAGAGCAAGAGTGAATAAAGAGTTTCAGATTAGACGAAACACAAAGAAAAAGAAAAGGAAAAAAAGTTATGTTAAATAAATATGAGAGAAATATTCAATTTTTTACACATATTTAATTATTATATAATTTATATTGTTCATAATTAATTAAAATGATTTATATTTTATAATACTAAAAATTTCAATAATTTATAAAATTATTAATTTTTAAAAAATTATGAATAATTTTTATGATAAGAATAAAAATATCAAAGAAACAAAATAAAATAATTATTAAATAAATTAATATACAAGATTATTTTTGATGATAATATTCTAACAAAAATTAATATCTTGATAATATTTTGATAATAACTTAATAATATTCTAATAATATCTTTTATCTCTTATTTCCCTTTTTCATTCTGGAGTATACCCACACCTCTCTTAGGAACAAAAGTTTAAGATTATTTAAGATTTTTTCAAGTTTTGTCATTCCCTACTTTATCTATTACCGATAACCAAATAATTAAAAATTAGAAATGCAAATTGCATTCTCATTTCCACCTTTTTATTAGTGGTGACCAAACAAGACCTTATTGTTATATGTACAATTCATTACCAAATTACCAAATCAAATTACTACCTACTTCTAACTTATAATTTTAAGGGATAACATATCCAAAAATACCTAACCTTTAAGATTTTTTCAATTTAATGCCTAAATATTTAAAATTTCAATTGAGTGACAAATATTTTAAAACCTTAACAATTTAGTTCAAAAGGTTAGTTTTGATAATGTGATATGTCTATTAAATGCCACATGGATGCCCATCTATTAGCCACATTAGAAAAAAACTAATGATTAAAAAACTCAACCGGTTCAGTCGGTTTAACTGTAAAAACTTTGAACTTGTTCTGATTTTATTTATTTTAATAACTTTCGTTGTTAAAAACATATTAATTTAAAAATTAATTGATCAATTTTTATAAATTAATAAGTTTTTATAAAACAAATAAATCAATTAATTTTTATTTAATAATTTTTTCAATTAAACTTCAAATTCTTCTATAGGTAAAGACAATTTTTTTCAATCATATTTCAAAATTTTAATTCTATTTAATCTTTAGTCAATTTTATGACAATCTAATATTAGTTGAACCTTTTAAACCTTAAATCTCTTGTCTCACTAGTTTAATTTTTGGTCCACTTTTTAAAACATTGACAAAAACTAATATTTTGAACTGAATTCTTAAAGTTTTTAAAAAAGGTTAGTTAATTAATTGAAAATTCTAAAATTTTGGACATTGAACTGAAAAAATCCTAAAAGATTGAGCTCTTTAGGATTAGTTATTCCTAATTTTAAACTATAATTATTCGATCTTTATATCAGTTCATTATAAGTTTATTGCTATATTACACAAATGTTCGATATCTAATCATCTTTGTGTAATTAATATTTCTTTTTATTATATTTATTGATGTATGTACAATTAATTATTAATACATCAACCCAGTGCCTTAATCTATTATTATATGTAAGATAACTTATCACTTTCTAATAACTAAATCGTTCATTTAGTTACTTTATGTGAGGTGATGGTTTAAAAAAAGGTTCAAAGGTACATTGTATATATTGAGGTATTATTGATCACTTTTATGATTAACCTAAAATTCGATCTTGTTAGAGATAAATTCTATTATTGTTAAATTTGACTTCTTATCAGTAATATAAGTGAGTTTTAAAAAAATGTAGAGAATATAATTCTAAATTACTAAAGATCTAACGAGTGTTGGAATAAAATTTGAGTCGAAAAGATTAATGCATTTAAGGATAAATATAAGGTGCAAAAGAAAACTAGATACAATGATAACGTTTTCCCTTATTTGAATTGTTTAATGTCCTCTTTGTTTTCTCATATTCATATACATATATACCTCTCTTAACTTCAACCACTTTAAGCAGTTTTCTTATAACTACTTAACTTCCAAATATCTTCCAATTTGGAGTCATATCTTGATTAACTGTCTTCAAATTCTCAAATAAGGATTAGTAGTTTTGGAAAGTTCAAGAATTAAAAAGAATTTAGTTAAAAGAAGAGGCCTAAAGTTATTGCTAGGATAACCTTTATGTAGCACTTAGACAAAAAGAATCTTTGATGGAAACGTAATGTTGGACACATTAGTTGTATTAAGACTCCTTTGTGTTTAAAACTCTTAGGGGCTGTTTGTTTTCATTTTTTTAGTTTTTTGTTGTAGTTTTTGTAAATTTAGAAACAACTCCTAAAATCGTGTTTGGTTAAACATGTTTACATATTTTAAAAATAAAAATAAAAAAATGATAACTATTTTACGGAAACGTAAAAATAACGTTTTTGTAATTTTTGAAAACAGGTTTTCATCTAATTTGAAACTTTTTTTTCACAAAACATTCTCTCCTTTACGCCGTTGACTTCATTTTCTGCTTCTGTATCTTCACCCAATATCTCTAGGTTTGTTTTCTTCTGCGATATGAACCAACATAGAATTGTAAAAAGGAAGAGAGATATAAAGAAAATAACAGTAGTCGTACTTACTAAAAACATGTAGAACTTCTGCTTTAAACATAAACTTCTGCACTTTTTTGTGATGATAAAGAAGAGATACACTCTCGCTCTTCCTATGAGCAATTTTCGTGTTCTTCCTCTGAACAATTTTCGTGCGAAGTGTTTCAAGCGTTTAGTTTTTGCTTCACCTCCTGCTAAACATAACGAAACTTCATTTTTTTGCGACAAACTGGTTCTTATAAAGAACCAACATAGAACAGTCATGAAATAACATTATAGCTATTTTCTTGAACCTTGCGTCATTTAAAATAGAGACAGCTGTAGCTGTTTTATTCTTTCTCATGACTTCGTAGCTGTTTTATTCTTGGAATTTACGTCGTTCTTTGCATAGAGTGGATGGAGCACATGACTTTATAGCTATTCTTGTCTTCACGTCATTTAATGTGGCGTGGAGGCATTTAATGGAGGCTTTATCCTTACAAAGACATTCTTGTCTTCACGCATTTATTGTGAAGCCTTATTTTCTTCTCAGTTTCACGTCTCTTTAATGTAGCATAGAGTAGAGTACTATTCTTGTCTTCGTGTCATTTAATGTGGCATGTGGAAGCATTTAAAGGAGGCTTTATCCTGAAGACATTCTTGTCTTCACGAACTGAAAGATTAAATATATGTATAGTAGCTTATAAGTGTGGAGACCTGAGATTCTGAGGACGTAGAAGTTGTGACAACAAAAGCACAAGAGAAGCCATTATCCTAATAAAATACAAGTATATTGATTTTCAAGTCGAATAGGATGGTTTTTGTAGATTCCTGTGTTGTGTTGTTAACTTATATAGTGAATCGAAGAGGGTCTTGAGTCGTAAGTAGGACGGTCGGTGGCTGTTGGTTTTAACATTAGCTGAATAGAGCTGCATCATGTTTTGTCTTACAGTATTAACAATATGTGGATATTGCAAAACAGAGGATGGGTCCACTCCAAGGGAATCCTGTGAAAGGAGTTGTTTGTGATTTAGGGCTTTTCCTTCTTTGACGGTTTTAGTTTAGAAGGAAGCATCGAAATTTGATATATATGTAGCCGTTGTCATCATCTTTCGTTAAGTTCCAACTAAACAAAAGTAGAAAAATGTTCTCTTTCTGTCATATATTGTCTTCCTATTGTTACAGAAGTGAAATTACTCTACCACATGACTTTATTGTCTTCACTTAATAGCTCTTGTTAATGTAGAGAACCAATGTTTTTTTCTAGTGCGGAGTACAATTCATTGTCAATTGTTTATTTTAAACTATATTTAGCATTTAATATGTTGTAAATATTATTGTGATTGATGTCACTTATATGTTATTACATTTAGTTATGGAAGGCTTGAACAATATGAATGAT
>JANVCQ010060927.1:0-10382 GCA_025531925.1 Erythroxylum plowmanianum
CGAGATCTAATTCCATAATCCTAACCCATCCCAATTTACCAAAATGCCCTTCCCATCGATGATGGGATGTTACATAACTGAAGCTCGATTTGGGAGCACGTCCATAAAACAAAAGGAAAGAATTAATTTAAAGGCGGGATTTCCCCTCCATCTATGTTTCCAGAGTCTTTATTAATTCACTGATAAACTGTTAGAAGTCAAACTCATTTAGTCAAATAACAAATGAACTGTATTTACTTAGGCCTATCACTTTCTTAGTAGTGTGCTAGATATCAAAGTTTCTTAATAGAGTTTTCTTATTAATGGAATTATAGCTGTCAAAGTTGGTAAACAAACCGACTCCTAAAGCTTATAAAAGGACCCCCTATGGTTATAATGTATGTATGAGGAAAAAAGAAGAAAAACATAAAGATAGGAAAGAAGCTCATATAACAGTAGCTATTGAAGAGTGTAACATCAATTTATTATCAATATATTATTGTTTGAGTTATAATTGTGAGTTTATTACATTTCTAACAAGGGGTATCGAAGCCAAGTTTGTGACTATATTTTAAGAATGTGAAAAATGGCCAATATGATTCCGCCTCAAATGTCAAAATTAACAAAAACAAATTATAAAAACTAGAGCATCTAAATGAAGATAATACTCGAATCATATGATTTATGGGAGATTGTTGAAGAGGGCTACACTGAGCCTGAAGATGTGACCACTGAAGCATCTTTATCAAATACACAAAAGACAACACTTAAGGAATCATGCAAAAAGGACAAGAAAGCTTTGTTTTTCATCTTTCAAGAAGTTGATGAATCCATCAGTTGAAAAATATCAAAGGAAAAAAATTAAAAGATGTATGAGAAACTCTACAAATATCTCTTCAATGAGTCTAAAAAGTTAAAAGGTATGGCTCTAAGCTCTTAGAGAGACATTAAAAATGCAGATTTAGGAAAAGATTAGTGATTATGTTACTCATCTGAAAATAGTGGCGAATGAAATGAAAAGAAATGGAGAAGCTCTTAATGATGTCAGGGTGATGGAAAAACTCCTACATTCACTGACAAGGAAATTTGATTATATTGTCCCAACCATTAACGAATCAAAGAATTTGTCATAAATCTCTATTAATGAGCTTATGGGCTCTCTTCAAGATTATGAGCAGAGAATGATCCAAAATGAAAAGCTGGTTTGGAACAAGCTTTGCAAAGCAAGTTATCTATTGGTGACAATCAAACTAGCGGCAGTTACGAACAAGGCAAAGGAAATCAAGGTAGCTACATAAGTGTCTACAGAAGTGGATGTAGTGGATGAGGATGTGGTAGGAAATTTTTTAATAAAAGGTCAAACAAATGAAGGCTATCATATATATGGTCGTGGTCGAGGATTCCAAAATTGAGGAAGGGACAATTTTCAATAGTAAGGTGATAAATCATAAGTGCAATGTTATAACTATAACAAGTATGCCCATTTTAGTTACGAGTGCATATCAACCCCTAAGATAGAGGAAACAAATCATTTTGTAGCAAGAGAAGATAAAGAAGTTGAATTGACTATTTTCTTAACATACAAAGGAAATGAAAAGTGCAAGAAAAATGTTTGGTATCTTAACACTGGTGCTAGCAACCACATGTATGGGCGAAAAGAGTTATTTACAAATTTGGATGAGAATATCCAAGGAGAAGTTAATTTCAGTGACTCATTAAAAATTCCAATTAAAGGTAAAGGTAAACTTATGATTACCTTTAAAAATGGAGAGAAGAGGTATATATATGACGTTTATTATGTACCTGCATTACGAAGTGATATTATCAACCTTGGTTAGCTCTTAGAAAAAGGGTATGAAATACACTTGAATGATTATTCTCTTGTCATCAACAAAGGTAAAGAATTAATTTTCAAAGTTGATATGACAATGAATCATCTTTTCACACTTGATATTCAGTCAAAAGTACTGAAGCGCATGAAGGTTGTCATTAAAGATGAATCATCGCTATGCCAATTAAGGTTTGATCTTCTTGGATTTACTAGCCTAAAATTATTATCAAAAGCAAAGATGGTAACTAGAATTTCAGAAATTAATCAACATATCAATTATGTGAAGCATGCATTAAAGGAAAACAACATAGACAAAGTTTTAAAGTTGGAAAATCATGGAGATCTAGAAGATTATTCACTCAGATATTGTTGGACCATTTGATATACCATCACTTCGTGGAAATAGGTATTATATTACTTTTATTAATGATTTTAGCAAAAAAAAGTTAAGTTTATATTCTTAAAGAAAAACAAGAAGCCCTTGATAAATTTAAAGAGTTTAAAGCAATGACAAAAAAAACAAAGTGGGCAATATTTAAAGATACTTATATTTGATAGAGGAGGTGAGTACACATCAAAGTTATTTGAAACATTTTGCAAAAGCATGGAATCATTCATTAGTTGAGAGCAAGATATACACCACAATAAAATGGCATCACAGAAAGAAAGAATTGCATAATTCTTGATTTAGCTAGAAGCATGGTGAAAGGAAAGCCCTTAGAGAGAACTTTATGGGCTGAAGTTGTTCTATATGCTATTTATTTACTAAATTAGTGTCCAACAAAAGTGTAAAATTCAAAACACCAAATGAAGCATAGAGTGGTAGCAAGCCAACAATTGGACATTTCAGGATTTTTTGGTGCATTGCATATGCCCATATTCCTGATCAAAAAAGAAATAAGCTAGATGACAAAGGTGAAAAGTGCATAACTATTGGCTATAAAAAGAGGAGTAAGGTGTACAGATTGTATAACCATTTAACCAAGAAGGTGATTATCTCACGAGATGTCGAATTTGATGAAGCAAATTATTGGAAATGGAATAAAGAAGATATGAAATTTCAAGGACTATTTTTCGATGATGATAATGATTATGACTTTAACACACAAGATGAACAAGGAGATGAACGGACTCCTTCACAGAGCCCTACTTTAATAACTCCTGAATCAACACCATCAACTTTATCACACAGTAGCAGTAACAGTAATGATTTAGAGAAGCACTTAAAATGTTGTGTCTAAATGATATTTGTGATGCCACAGAGCAGGTGCATATAACATTTGATTATTTATTGTTTTGTTTAATGGCGGAGTGTGATCCAGTAACATACAAAGAGGCAATTAAAGATGAGAAGTGAAAAAAGGCCATCAATGAAGAAATTGCTTTGATAAAAAGAAATGACACATAGGAACTAACTAATCTTCTAAAAGTACGTAAGGCAATAGGAGTTAAGTGGGTGTACAAGAAAAAAACTAATCAAGAAGGAAAGGATGAAAAATATAAAGTAAGATTAGTCGCTAAGGGCCATAAGTAGATAAAAGGAATTAACTATGAAGAAGGATTTGCTCTAGTCACAAGAATTGATACTATTAGATTTCTTATAGCATTGGCAGCATAAAATAAATGGAAGATTTATCATATGGACGTGAAATCAGCTTTCTTAAATGTATACCTAGAAGAAGAAGTCTATATTGAGCAGCCACTAGGATATATTAAAAAAGGACAGGAAGACAAAGTCCATCGTCTGAAGAAAGCATTGTATAGATTAAAGCAAGCTCCACAGGCTTCGAACATGAGAATAAATAAGTATTTCCAAAAGAATGGTTTTGTAAAAGGCCTATATGAGTATGCCTTATACATTAAAAAAAATCAAGATGATATCATGGCTATATATTTATATGTGGATGATATAATCTTTATGGGAAATGATCAAAGTATGTTCAATGATTTTAAGAAAGCTATGACTAAAGAATGCGAAATATCATATATTGGTAAAATGTCATACTTTCTTGGAATCAAGATAAAACAAACAGAAGATAAAATATTTATGTCGCAGAAGAAGTATATGGAACAAATCTTTTAACAAATTTAGAATAAAGGATTGCAAGCTAATGGCTATGCTAACATATACAGGTGTAAAATTGAGAATAAATTCAAATAGAGAGTCAGTAAACTCGACATTGTTCAAGATTCTAGTCGGAAGTTTCAGATACTTGACTTTTACACACCCAAATATTATATACACAATTGGATTGGTTAGTAGATATATAGAGAAGCTAAAGCAAGATCACTTCATTGCAACAAAAAGCATTTTAAGATATGTTAAAGGTATGATAAATCATAATCTATTTTATACACATTCTCAAGATTTAAAATTGATTGGTTATTCAGATAGTGATTATAGTAGAGACTTAGATGATCGGAAGAGCACCTCTGGATTTGCATTTCATATTAGATCAACAATATTTCTTGGTTATTAAAAAGGCAACAAACAATTTCTCTCTCGACAGGTGAAGCTGAGTATATCGCTACAGCAACGTGTATATATCAATCAATATAGATGAAGAATATTTTGAGTTATATCACATACAAGAAGGTCTGATTACAATATACATTGATAATAAATCTACTATATCACTTGTGAAAAATCCAGTGTCATATAGCTGAAGCAAACATATAAACATGAAATATCATTTTATTCGAGAGAAAGTGAAAGACAAAACTATAGAGCTCATTCATTGCAAAACTGAAGATCAACTTGCGAATATTTTTGCAAAGCCTTTGAAGACTAATGTATTTCACAAACTTAAAGAAAAACTTGGCATGCAAAGTCAGGTTTGAGGGGGAGTGTTATAAGTCCAACCCGTGTGGAACTCTTATGGGTTCTTCCAGTAAAAAAAAACAAATGAATTGTATTTATTTAGGCATATCACTTCCTTAGTTATGCACTAACTGTTAAAGTTTCTTAATAGAGTTGTCTTGTTAGTGAACTTATAGCTATCAAATTTGGTAAACAAACCGAATCCTAAAGCCTATAAAGGGACCCTTGTGTTTGTAATGTATGTACGAGAAAAAAAGAAGAAAAACATAGAGATAGAGCATAAGCTCATATAGTAGTAGCATTGAAAAGTGTAAAATCAATTTATTATCAATATATTATTATTGGAGTTTTAATTATGAGTTTATTACATTTCCAACATAGACTGCCCATGTAAATTTTTAGATAGTGAAACATTTAACATTGCACACCGAGTTCAACATTGTGTGAGAGAACCAAAAGGAATTTTTTCTTGTTAGCTTTTTTCAGAGAGTTAGAGATAAACTACTAAAAATTTTATTTTTGTAGAAACGCTTAAAAGTTGTTATCTTTTCTTCTCCAATCATAAGTCTCTCCTTTTGGCCCAAGATAGGTAATAAGTCGACGTATTATATATAATGAATTTTATAGTTATGCTTAGATTGGCAAATAGAATCACTCCACACCACAATGTGATACAATCCTTTTTAGTATACAGTAAGGCTAGGGGTATGGTAATTATTTGAGAAACACCCAATCCCCAATAAAGAAGGCTTTCTCAACAAAATGGCAATCGATTTGCATCGTCCATCGATTATGGGCTCGAGTCAAGTGATCATTAAGAAAATACATTGCTACATTTCAGGTAAACTATCTTTTAATTAGGCTATCTTTGCGTTACCAGGAAAATACATAATGACGGAAGGCGATGATTGAATATAAACTGCTTCAACTGGAGTCACTCGTATGGAGTGGTAAGCAATGTTAAAAAAGACCATTCATGCAATAAAGGAATTTAACCCACGTTTACAGTTGCTCACCTGCAAAACACTGCAAGTCTCTAAACAACGATTGAGAATCTCAGTTTTGCCCATTCTTTTGGTAATTATAAGAACTACTAAACTCAAGTTGAGTACCTTGTAATTTAAAAAGTTCCTTCCAATCTAAACTCACAAACATAGGGCATTTGCCCCTAATTATCGATCCAGGCAGCCCATAAAGTTTACAAATATCTTTAAAGAAAATCTCAAAAAAGTTGAGGGAGATAGTGGCAGTTGAAAGTGTTAAAAAATGAACATATTTTGATAATCGATCAACCATCACCCACTTCGTATTCTTACTATAAAAATGTGGCAAATTGAAAATAAAATCCTTCTTAATATTAGATGGCCTTGGGAGAGGGACTAACAATCATTGTTGTGGTACCATATTGTACTGACTGGAACGTATCTCATCGGTTAGAAAATTGTAATACTTGGTACCCAGGTTAATACCAATTGGTATCGATCACCAGTCGGAACCAAAATACCTACTAGATATCGCACTAAATTGTAAATTTATGAAAAATTTAAGGTTGTAATTGAAATTTTACAAAATTTAACCCTAACATTTAACCTACCCACCCAACGCCCCAAGCCCCAACCCAGTTCCACCCACACTGTCTATGTCTGACACCTCAGTCTCACAATGCCCTTATTCCAGCCCACCGTCTTAGTCACCATCACAACTTGCATCATCGCACCAGTCAGGCCATCGCACCCATTACACTAGACCGAACCATCACATCAACACCCATCGCATATCGCACGAATTAGATCGCTTTAGTTAGATTGCTGCTACAGTAGTCAGACCATTCCTACACTAATAGCTGCATCCAAATGGTCAAACCTAGTCCCTCCACTTGCAGACAATCAGCTAGATCCAGTTGCAGTGTCACATCCCCATTTGACCCATAGCCTCCCTTTTACTGACCCTCACCTAGTCTACAATTCCACAGAGGCACAAACTCCATTCCCTCCTTGACCTGCAGCAATCTAGGGATTTAGCTCAGTGAAGGTTATAAAAATTTTCAACAAATTTTATGCAATTGTGTTGATTATTTGATCAGTTGTTTGTTAATTTGAATATTGAATTGTGTATTTGTGCTTTGTAGAATACTGATACAAATAAATGAATATTAAATTGTGAATTTATGATGAATTGTGTATTTGTGTCTTGTGACTTTATATTTTGTAGTAATTATATATGTTGAATTGTTGGTTCTTGGTGAATTGTGTTAAATTAAATTGAATTAAATTATGTAGGGTATTATGTATGTTTGACTATGGAGTTAATTTAAGTAAAAAACTAAGAACGTTGAATAAATTGGTAAATAAAATATTATTAAATTAAAATTGAGAATTAGGATTTTAGTAACAATGCTGATTAAAAGTAGTTAAGAAAATGGAATATTGATAAGCATTACAAAATTGAATTGTATAAGCAAACAAAATAGATTAATTAATTTATAGTTGAATGTCATTACATAAAATAGGTTATAAACTTATAGTTGTGAGTTATGGTTAAAATTGAATAGGTAAACTTTTGATGACTATAAAGGTAAACTTTTGAGTAGCTTTGTTTATGAAATAAAAAGTTGTATGAATGAAAAAAGAATGACTTGGGTTACTTTGGGGTGTTCAATCATATGTGATGTTGGACAAATAAAGGACATGAGCTTAGTATTAATTTTTTGACTTATTCTACAAAGGGGATAATGTTTTTAAAGTATAATGATGCATTTGACCTGGTTAGGAATGTTGATACTCTATTTAAAATATCTGATGAAGTTGTGAATGAAGTTGAGCCAGAAAATAATGTTCAGTTATTCATTGTTAATAATGATTATGCTTATGAAGTAACTGAAAAAAGATTGCAAAGTAAGTATAATTATTTTTATTGCACTCTTTATAATGCACATTGCATTGACTTGATGTTAGAAAATATAGGAAATGTTAGGTCTTTTCCTATTATTGATAAGACTATGTAGAAAGAAAAAAAGATAACCAAGTTCATCTATAATCATGTATGAGTCTTGAATTTAATGAGAAAGGATTTCACCAATGGTAGAAATTTATGTTGTCCTGCTATTACAAGATTTGCAACAAATTTTTTATCATTTCAATGTTTTATTATGAAGAAGAAAGAGTTGAGAAAAATGTTTTCAAGTGATAAGTGAGTTATATCTCAACATGTTGTGTCTAATATTAGATTGGAGGTTTCTATGATTACACTTAAAGATAGCGAATTTTATTCCCAATGTCAATTTATCATTCAATTTTTGTAAGCTTTTAATGAGGGTACTTCGTTCGGCTAATAGTGAGGCAAAGGCAATAGTGGGTTATTTTTATGATACTATGGAGAGGGCAAAGGAAGCGATCAAGGTTAATATGAAAAATATGCTTTCTTTATAGACACCTTATCTTACAGTCATCAATGAGAGATGGGAAGGTCAATTTTACTCTACTTTGTTTACAATTGATACTTTTTTAATCCTAGTATCTATCTTAGACCAAGTTTTACAAAGAAAACTGAAGTTAATAGGAGAATGCTATTAACTATTACAATAATTATTGACCATAAGATGATGCAAGATCTATCAAGCTCACAAATGAAGATTTATAAGGATGTTTTTAGTGATTTTGGGATGCCAATTGCTATTCATCAAAGAGATAAACTTAATTTAGGTATTTTTGTTTCACTTTTGTTACTTGTTGAAAATTAACCATCACTTTATTTTGTTTATAATGCTACCTTTGTTGTCTTAGGATTTAAAGTTACCTGGGGAGATCAATTTGGAATTGGTGTTCAAGAATTACAAAGGTTGCAATTCAAATTCTAAGTCAATGTGTGAGTGTAACATGAGTGAAAGTAATTGGAGCATATTTGAATTCATCCATTTCAAGAAAAGAAATAGATTGGAACACAAAAAGTTTAACAATTTGATTTTTGTTCAATACAATTTAAAGCTTCGAGAAATGTATGTTATTATCATTATTAAGTTGGATATAATTTCTTATAATTCTTAATAATTTAATTTTATTATTTACTAAGATTATTAATAGAACAAGTAATTCTGTAAATCTAATTTGCCTTTATCATTGACATGTCATTTGGTATAATGAATTTAAATGATGGTAATGATGATTTTATACTAAATAAGAATTGAGGTCAATGCGATTTGAGCTAGTATTTGATTAAATGAAGTTTCAGGTTTTTTCCTCTTGTTTTAATATTAAATTTTATTTATATAATATAACTGTAAATATTTTTGTTTCAAATTTCACTTATAGTTGGTAATGGTAAGGTTGTGAAGGCAGTGGTAAGGCAGATAATGGCAATAATGAAGCCAACCAAAGAAGTAAGTTTCACAAACATCGAATACAACATATGTTATTCAAACCGAAGCCAACAATGACTAGATCATCCTAACCACAACTTCAGTGACTGTGCAAAGTGCTGAAGGAGATTCAGAGGTGAGTAATATTAACCCTACCCAAGCTAATATCATAGCAACTCCTAAAGCTTTTATTGCTCTTAAAAAAACTGCAACAAATACTGAATTCCATACAGTAAAGACAAGGAGATCAAAGAGGGAAAAAGGGAAGGGCAACATAAGCCAAACCTTTTAACCCATGTCTATAATAGCGTGGAATGTACATAGAATAAATTATCCCAGTAAATAATTAGCTTTAAGGGACTTTGTTTTGAGAGAGAAGCCTCTCATATTCGAATTACTAAAAACCAAGGTCAGACTCGAAAATTTAGCAAAACTGGACATTTTTTGACCGCACTGGAACATGATTACCAATCACCAACATCATGCTTTAGGCAGAATTATAATATGTTACAAGGAGGATGAACTCAAGGTGGATCTATTAGACTCAAATGAACAAGTCATGCATTTCAAACTATCCTTCTACAGATGTACATCTAGATAAATGTCTCTTTCATTTATGCAAGCAATTTTTTATTCCAAAAAAAAGACATATGGAACAACTTATCATCATTCAGCAAGACTGTCTCTTTTCCTTGACTAATATGTGGAGATTTTAATTCCATATTATAACCCTCATAGCCACAAGGACATTGTTATTTAAAGAATTATACAAGTGATTTGAAAGACATGGTGGAGGAATTAGGGGTGACAAATCTTAAGTTTAGTGGTTATACTTTTTCCTGGTCTAACAAACAAAATTCTACTTGGCATATCAGGAAAAAATTGGATCGAGCACTGGTAAATGATATTTGTCTTAGGACTTCTTCGGAAAGCCTTACTACATTCAAAGACCCCCCTCTTCTTAGATCATGCTGTAACATCCCATCACCGATAGGAAGGGTAATTTGGTCAATTGGGACGAGTTAGAAATGTTGAAATATATCTCGACATGCACATGCATCTTATAACCTCTATATTTATATGAATGGTAATTTTTGCAATGCACATGGTTGTACATGCATTCATGATATTTCCCGGCATAAGAGTCTCAATGTGATCTTTTGTCAAAAATGTGATGTTTGTGTTTGAAAAATTGATTTGGAGTGATCTAGGTGTGTTTTCCATTTTTAGGGAATTTTGGAAATTTTTCTGGAATTTTTGGGAATCAATGCTCGGACCGAAAAATTTTCAACTGGCTGACTGAATGGGTTTCCGGTACCGAAAAGTACTGCCTAATGGCACTGGAATATTGGATAAATGATTTTTGGAATTGTTATTGAGCCATTAGCTTTAGATGG
>JANVCQ010060955.1:0-10381 GCA_025531925.1 Erythroxylum plowmanianum
GTTTTTTGTGACGTTTTTTAAAACGTCGCAAATGCTCTTCTGTGACATTTTTAGGACCTTTTGTGACGTTTTTAAAATGACGCAAAAGGGCTTGTTTTCTTATAGTGATACTCTATATCCAATAAGAATATTATATGATGAAAGGACAAAATTACACATTATTACCATAGAAGGACAAGTTAAGTTAAACCACATTAGCATTTCCAATATTTGGGTGATTATGACATGTTACTAGATGTTAATCTTAATCTATGATTATAAATTATTTAATTAAAGATAAACTAAAAGAAGTCTTAATTTATCTAATTCTAATTATGAATTATAGTCATAATTTATAATCATTACCAATATATTGGGTCACCCATAAAAGAGCACTTAAAAAGAAAAAATCAAGTTGGACTTAATTGTTAAGTTTGAAAAACTTCAAGAATAAAATATGAAATATTTGATCTTTATCAAAATTAAATTGTAATTATAATTAGAGTTAGAATATAATTATAATTAGGAATTTTAATGTTAATAAGAAAGAGAAGCTAGCACTACTCCCTTCTTTCAATAGTTGAGTTCTTTTCCTATGCTCTATAGATATCATTAGAGGTTGGATACATTTACATCTTGTGGTTGATAGTTTGAGAAGAAAATTTCATGTAGGAATTCAAATTAGCTACATTTCAACCTTTTTATTTATGATTTGTATTTTTTAAGTTATTAAATTAAAGAGATCCGATCGAGAAATTGTAAAAATTATTTTTCTACTACATCTATAATTATATCACTATTAGTTTTCTGATAATGGTATTAGAGTCTCCTTTGATTGTTTAATTTGATTATATTTTCATGAGGAATTTTTCCTCTCAAATTACCCCACTAAAAGCATAAACATGGACTATATTAGTTCACTAATGACTCTGTGTGATATAGTCATAAGAATTAATTTAAATATTGATTTACATTTTTGAAAAGTTCAAATTAATTAAATCAAAATAGAAATTAAGCATTGAGAATGTCAAAAGACTTCAATCAAATCAATATAGTGAGATTTTTTTTGCTTATCTATAAGGATTGAAATTCTCTAGTGAATACCTCCATAATTAAATTACATAATAGTATAGATTTATGTCAGGAGAAAAATGCAATATGAGTTATTGAATTGTGCAATATTTATTTCTTCATTAAATAAGCCTAATAGAACAATTTAATTTTGAAAATTCTAGCTAAACCAATTAGTAAAATTTCATACTAGTTATAAAATGGTTAGATTTGAAAAGATAAGTTTTGACTGGCTCGAAAGGCGTAACAATTTGGGCACTGCCTCAGAGAGAGGCTCAGTGAAATAGACATGTTTGTGAAAATGCCTACTACCTACACTTGGACAGAAAGACCTTAATCTATAATTTTATAAAAAATTTGGATAATAAAAGGTTATGAGATATAAAAGTTTGGATATAACCTTCAAATCCTAATAAACAAAATGTTTGTTAAAGTAAATACTCATAGGATAATGGCTCTCAAGATAAGTAGCGAGAAGAAGATAAGGATTAAAGAAGTTCCAATCTTATAGTAGTACATCCTAATTAGAAATTAGTGTCTTTATTTATACATTAGCTTTATAGTCAAAAGGATATAATACACTAAAGATTCATTTTCATAATGAATTCCAAAAAAAATTAAAATGATTGTGAATTTAACATGTCTACAAGAAGGTTAGTAGAAGTATATTTGCATTTATTAATAAAAGTATGTAGAGACATGTTGCTCATAGAGAACAAAATTCATGAGTTATTGTATTGTGCAATATTTATTTCTTCTTTAAATAAGCCTAATAAAACAATTTAATTTTGAAAATTCTAGCTAAATCAATTAGTAAAATTTCATATTAGATATAAAATGGTAAGATTTGAAAAGATAAGTTCCAACCGGCATGAAAGGCATAATAATTTGGGTACTATCTCCAAGAGAAGCTCGGTGAAGACTAACTACACCTGGACAGAGTGACCTTAATCTATAATTTTATAAAAAAAAAAAAGATAATAAAAGGTTATGAGATATAAAAGTTTGGATATAATCTTAAAATCCTAATAAATAAAATGTTTGTTAAAATAAATACTTATAGGAGAATGGTTCTTAAGATAAGTAATGGGAATAAGATAAGGATTGAAGAAGTTCAAATCTTATAGCAGTACATCCTAATTAGAAATTAGTGTCTTTATTTATACATTTTTTGTATAGTCAAAAGGCTACAAAACATTGAAAGATTCATTTTCGTGATGAATTCAAAATGTTTGTTTTTGAATGATTGTGAATTTAACATGTCTACAAGAAGGTTAGTGGAAGTATATTTGCATTTATTAATAGGAGTATGTGGAGACATGTTGCTCATAGAGAACAAAATTCATAATTTCAGTTATTAAAAATATGATAGCCTAAGAATAACTTTTAGCAACTTAATTATGGGAATTAGACCTATAGAGATAGATACAAAAGTAGTTTACCTATTTTAGCCTAATAGATAGATAGTGTACTAAAAGTGTTTATTATTTGAGATGTTTAATACTTGTGTAGCATTAAAGATATCCATTATTCTATATATAAGTGAATATTTATGTTCAATTTTATACGGATATTAACTTTAGAAGTAAATCCTAGTTAATATATAGTTACTTAAAACAATATTATATTAAGATTGGGAAGGTTCCAATATAGCATCATTGCTAATTAAGCCATAATACATCTTTAATTTAGAGGAAATGGTTATTTAGATCAATAAGTTCTTTAATAAACTTGATATAATTCCTTACATTATTGAAATAGTAATTTATTGTTTAGTGTTAGAGCCATTTGTTGAAGTTTTAACTGAAAACTTTCTTATCTACAAGTATAATGATCGTAAGTTATAGTATGAAAGATATCCTCCCACAAGGATTGTAATAGTTACCCATCAATTTTTGTAAACTTTTTTTACAATAAATGATAAGATGAATTATTAAGAATTAAACTAAAAATAAAGAATTAATAACTAAGTAATAGTAAAATTAATTGATTAATTAATGATGAAAGTTAAGAATTACTTTTATCCTTATTTGTTTTCACTTTACCTTCTTGATTTAATCACACTTGATCCTAGATATCCTGTAGTTATTATTACTATCTATTGAGACCTAATAAAGTAATCACAATTAAATTGATAGAAATTGAATTGTGATCTCTCAATTTATCAAAACTCTTTCTAACTATGTAACTGGATGTGAAGCAATCCTATAGATAACTAATAAAAAACTAAAATCCCTCTTCAATTTCCTATGAATTTAATTTTTATAGGCCTATTAAGGTATCAACTCTCACTATAGGTCACAACACAAATGATCAAATCCAATCTTTCGATTCAAATTGAATAGAAAAAAATAAATATCACAAGATCAGGAATGTAATGTTCGACAAATAATTCAAGAGTAATTCCTAAAATAGAATTTAGCAATCCATAGATATGATTGAATATCTAATTTTAATCATCATTAACACCTAACAAAAAATATATGTTACTAAATATCCAATTCTAATAATCATTACCATCTTCAAACAACAAGAAAATAAGAAAAGAGTATAGAATGAAATCTAAAAGTCTTGTCTTCATTGCCTTGTTGGAAAATCTACATCCTTGTTCTAAAGAATTCCTCTCTTTTGATCTTCTTTAATCATGTTTATGCAGTTTTCAAGTGGTGTTTTAAACTTCTTTATATACTCTTGAGTCTTCTAAGGTTTTTTCTAAGTTTTCTCCACGTTTATATCTTCCAAAAATAGCCCAAAATGTCAAAAGTATTAAAAAAATTGAAATCTAGAAAAAACCGTGCATGATCATACATGGGATTACTCCAACCTTCTGGCACGATTTTGCTATAGATGTCCAACCTGATGCTTCCTTATTACATGATCGTTCATGGCTAGACTTGTTTCTCCATCTTTTTCTTCATCTTTTCTTCACTTTTTCCTGTCTCTATTCACCACCAAACATATCAAACAATCCTTGAAATATATAATTAAGATCAAAATCTTGCCTTAAACAATAATTAGTCAAACAAAACATACAAAAACACTAAAACATAAATCTAGGTCCTAAACACATGATTAAGAAAACAATAAAAACACACTATAACAACTATAAAACATACTATAATTTACACTTATCACCATTATACATATGAAAGGAGATAAGTCTCATCAAAGATTTAAGTATGTATTTAGATACTTTCCATTAATTATAATGATAATTAAGTGAGAGTTGTAAGATTTAATCTAGTGCTCAGTATAGAGAATCTTGTAGAATTGTCCAACTAAACCACTACATTAGCAGTAGCATGATCATCGTATAGGGATATGGCGTAAGATACTTAAGTGATTGGCTTAGTGCAAATAGGAGATTGTTAGTGTATACGCTAAAGCTAATTGGTTGGTTATAGATTTTGTGACATGATTAATTATAATTAATTAAAGTGATTCCTTATCTTTATATATTTTATTAGAATTATAATTATAAATATTTCCAATATATTAGGAACTTAATAGGTTACGTATAAAAGAACAATTAAAAAGAGAAAAATCAAACTAGACTTAATTTTAAAATTTAAGAAATTTTAAGAATCAAATATGAGATAATTTTTCTTATTAAAATTAAATTATAATTATAATCTGAGTTAGATTTAATTATAACTAGGAAGTTTAATTTTAATACGAAAGAAACTCTTTGTCTTTTTCTATAAATAGGAGGAAGATATAAAGGGGTTAGTACTCCTACCTTCTCTCAAAAGTTAACTTCTTTTTCTTTGCCATGTGTATGTCATTAAAGGTTGGAGATATAGACAGCCTGTGGTTGATGGTTCAAGCAGAAAATTTTATATAATAATCTAAATCAAGTACATTTCAACCCTTTTTTATGGTTCATATTTTTCAATCTATTTAATTAAAGAGATTCGATTAAGAAAATTTAAAATTTTATTTTTTCACTACGTCTATGATTGGATGATTATTAGTTTCCAACTCAATTATAAATTATACCACATTATATCTTCATTTATCATATATGAGAATGGAATAAAATATTCCTTTTAAGTTTAAGGGCATATCTCAAGTAAAGTTTTTACGTTACCTTTCTACTTATTATTTTGTTTTTAAGTTTCTTTGAAAGTAAAGTAATAGATAATATATTCTCAAATATGGAAATGTTTTAAGATGTTGTCCATATCCAAGTATGATAGCATGATAAGCTAATATGATTTAATTATTAACTTGAAACATTTATAATATATGAATTCTTCATTTGATTTTTATTCCATATTATAGTTTCAAGTTGCAACATATTCTTTTAGCTTTATTCTTTATTGCCACTATTTATGTACTATTTTGACAAGTATGAACCAAAATTGGCTTATTGTTCTTATTAAAGGAATTTTGTGTTAAGCCTTATCAATTATGTAAGGAAATTTCTCTAACCAGCTTATGTTTTGCAGATGATCTTATTCTCCTAAACAAGGCAAATGTCCAATCAGTCTCTCTTCTGATGAAATCGCTCAATCATTTTAAGGAGATGGGAGGATTATGTGTTAATCTTCACAAGAGCTTTATCATACTCTCCAAGAGTGCTTCTCACCTCTCAAATATTTTAGCTCAACCTACAGGTATGGAAACTAAAACTCCTCCTCTACATTACCTGGGGATACCTATCTCATCCAAGAGGCTTAGATTCTATGAATGTCTTCCTTTGATAGAAAAGATACAGAAAAATTGGGGTCATGGACTAATGGAGCACTTTACTAATATTGAAATCAGTTATCATGTCTATAAAAACTTATTGGTGTTTATAACTTTTCCTTTTAAAAGGGCTTATTAAAATAGTAGAGCAATTAATGAGACAATTTTTATGGGGGGAAAAGAATAGGGAGAAAGGAATAGCCAAAGTGAGTTGGAAGACAATCTTTCAATTGAAAGATGAAGTTGGGTTAGGACTAGAGCCAATGTAGAATAGTCATGTGCTAAAGGAAGGAGTTTGTGGGCTTTAAAAACCAAGGTCAGTTACACCTAGTTTCTTAACCAAATTCTTATAATAAGGGAGGAGATCTACCAACACATGACTTGCCAAATAGGGGCAGGAGACAAATTTTACTTATGGTATGATAACTGGTCAGGAAATGGTCCTCTAATACTAAACCAGATGGAAAATTCCCTTTTAAATAGATTCCCTAAGGATACTAAGCTCCAAGAAATAATAAGGAATGGAACCTGCACTCTATCCTTAGATGAGACTACACTTCTACACATTCCTCAATTCAGAAGCCATAGGGAGAGAGATAATTATTTATGGAAGGGAATTCCAATTTTTGGGATTACTATAAAGGAAGTCAAAAAGATGAGGGGAAGGCCAAAAAATAGAGTAGGGTGGGATGCTTTGATATGGAATAAGGCCCTTAGACCAAATGTAAGTTTTCTGCTTTTACTGGCAATGTGGAAAAGACTGAGCATTATGGATAGATTGAAATTCCTAACTTCCTCTAAACGATGTATCCTATGTAATCTAGTTAATGAATCCAAAGACCACTTCTTCTTTGAATGTGGCTTCTCTAGAGGAATATGAGCAAAAATCTCTAACCTATGTGCCCCAGACTTTAACTATAGCAGACTCACAAATATTATATAAGAGATTCCTAAATTGAACATTTCAAAATATGATCAGGTTATAATACTACTTTCGGTGGCTATATGTATCCAAATGATCTAAAAGGAGAGGAACAACAGAAGATTTAAAGACCATTCTACTTCAATAACCTATCTCTTAGATCTCACTACTGCCAGCATAAGGGAGCAACTAATTATCAATCAGTTAAACCTCTACTGTAGTAGGAGATTGGATTATGTATGGAGAATATAGCAATAGCTATCGCAATCCTAAAGAAGTAGCTACTTAATCCACTATGTAGAAACTAAACTCAATCACAGATCACAAATGAACCCATAACAAACAAACAGTTAATTCTATGCAATTATAAGGAAATGGAGAATTTGTTTGGTTTAAAATTTTCCCTTTTTAGGGAGGAACACAACATGAAGAACATTTCTCTCTATTCTCTATCAATGGATTACTGTTCGTACAGTGGTTAAACATGTGAAGTTCTTCTCAAGGAAAAGAAAGGAATAACAAGAAAGCAATAAATAGTTTACCTGTTCAGGGATGGGTCATCTTTCCTTCCGGGGTAGATGCTGAAGTCACTATAAACCCATAGGGAAACAATCAAGACAAGAGATTTTAGATTAGCCATACCAGATTCGACTAAAGATATCGTTAGAAGGAGTTGAGAAGTGCATGAAATAGAAATCAAGCGGACTTGAGTCATGTTTTCCCTCATTAGACTATCACCGAAGAGCTTAGCCCTCAAAGAGCTCCCTCTTACCTCCAGAATTGAAGCAAATGCTTAAAGTTACGTAAGAAGCCCTAATTCCTAAAAGATAACTCAAGGAGAGTTGATAAATAGCTGGTAGCACATAGAAAGGAGAAGAGGTTATTCCTCGACGTCACATAAAATATTGCTCCAGAGCATCGTCAATCGCATCGCAATCACCAGACTTAATCGGGTAAAAGCTTGAAGACTCAAGAAAGTAGGGTTTGTTTTACCCTAATTGATTAAAGTTAGGTATTGGTAGAACGTTGTCATTTAATGCAATCCTTTTGTGTTCTGAGTATTACGTGGTTCTCCCACACGTGAGAAAGACTCCTTAAAATGTAATCTTATCTGTATTTAATGAAATTCTTTAGTTTATCAAACAAATTATTATAGTTGATATAAACTATCACTTCTTTTATGCAAATTCTGGAAAATAGTAACTTGCTTTAGATTAGAAATTTATGATACCAACTTTGCAATCTTATTTAGCATATAGGTATATGAATTGTATAAGGGTATTGTATTCAGTTTATTAACTTTTTGTAACAATTGTATGGTACTCTTCTAGTCTAATATTTGACTTCCATCATAATGACAATTTTAACTTCACTAATTTGTCTTTATGATTAAATATTTGTATTTAACAATAATTAGTGAAATGTATGAAACATTAAAAGTATTTAAGACTTTCTTATCTCTCACTTAAATTTAACTCTTTAATTTTTTAATTATTAACTACCTTTTACTTTTTTTGGTAAGATAAAATTAATCACATAAGTAAGGTTTTAGTGATAGTGAAATCTCTAATACTTAAAATGATCAAGAAGATTTTAAAATCTTCGAATTACACTGAATCATTTACAACCCAACTTTTTAATGTCTTCAAAAATATATTATTTGTAAAACTATAAGTGGAACTGAGAAATCATAAATCATGGCCTTGTTGTAGCAAGGTTCTAACTATTATTGATTATGATGGAGTAATCATTAAGAAAAATCATGCTTGTACCTTTCTATTTCAAGCATAAATTGATCTTTATTACTCTTTTATTGTGTGCAACTGACACATCCATCTTATAATTTGATGTGACGTTTAAATGAATCTAATTATTGAAGTAATGAAATATCAAATTAAAAAGGAATTAACGTTATCACAAAGTAATGGAGAAGTACACAACATTTATTTTGTATTTTAAATTATTTAACAATCTTTTAATATTGATATGAATTAAATAAAAATAATTTATTTAACATTAAGATATTTGAGTTTGCTTCACTTTGAAACTCTTCTCAAAAACTTCAAGTTTAGTTAATAGATGATACTACTTATTATGGTTTATAAGAAGTATCAAACATGGTTAAATACTTTATATTTCTTTGAAGTACTTATCCTCTCTTAGGCAAAGAGATACGAGCCTTTCTCTGTTATTTCCTAAAACACTCATGATGTAAATCTTATAAAAGATATTTTAAACTCTACTTTATAATAATGATGTCGCCCCTGAAGATATGCATCGTAAAAAGAATATATTGTATATGAAAGACTTTTAAAAAAAATTTGGATAATGAATTAATAAATGAGAGTTATATTCTCTAGTTAATCACAATACAACAAAGTAGTCTAGCAAAATCAACCTACTCCTAAAATAATAGCTTAGCAATACTGCAATCAACCTAAGACATTAACAGCAAAAAGAATTAGAAGCAACTAACATTTTCCCGGTAATGTAGGACGTCATCTCATGTATAAGTTGTTGTACAGACCTCATTTTACCTTGGAATTCTCTCATATTCCTTTATTTCAAGATAAGATAAATGACAGTGTCAAAAGAGATTCTAAATTTGATAGATTTATCTTTTCATTTCCAATTCAAACCAATACTCTAGTTCACAATATCAGTTCAATTACTCACCAAGTAAGAGAGGATGCTCATCCTTAGTATAGTTCACCAAATTAATTTTGCAAACTCATATTGAAAGAACAAATGAACAAAGAGAACAAATGGTAGAAATGGAAGTTCTATCTTAGTATACAACTGACCAACTAATAGTTAACCACACAATAAAGTAGACTCTTGGAGAGATTTCTTTGCTCCATATAAGTTTCTACTATGAGACTTTAAAATCCCTAAATCTAAAAATATTCTTGTTCAATTTATCAGTTAAAGAACTTTATGAGAGTCCCAACCAGATATTCTTGTCAGCAATTGCAAAGTTAGGATGAAAAGGAGGTGTAACTCAAAGTAATCCATCTATGATGTAGGAATTATCATATAAAACCTCCTTGATATTAACAATTTTGGTATCATGCTCCTCAAATTAACATAATGAGTAGTATTGATAAGAGGTCGCAAAGTATTCAAACTATTATACCATGGTAGAAGCTCCATTATATAACCTCATTATGGTGTGAACTTTCATCTAATCCTTAAGCTTAAAGATGTCAAGTATAGTCTATGATGAGTTGCTTTTAGGAGAACCTGACTAGAAGCTATTGAATTTTAAGTAATGTGATTGTACCCACTTTACCCAAGGAGACTTCTTATCGTCTAAGATCCTCTATATGCTCTTGGCTATATAGATTTTATTACTTAATTTGACAGAGGTTATCTCAAAACCCCCTTCAATCTTAGGCAAACATATAAGCTCCCATTCATCTTTAGTTTTATAGTTTTCAACTGCTTGACCAACCTATAAAAATGTTTTTAAAAATCTTTCTATAATCTTTATCAAACTCTTAAGAAACTATGTGAAGACTAATAAACATGCAATGAATTCACATTATATTAATTAAAACTCTACCGGTACAAGTAATGCTCTTGTTGTTGGATCTCAAATTTTTCTTGGAAATTAGAATTATTAAATGAAAGTAAGAATTGGTGGTGATTTATTCATGTGCAAAGAAAAAAGGAGAATTCTTGAATTTGAAATGATATACAAGATTAAGGTAGTGA
>JANVCQ010060974.1:0-10381 GCA_025531925.1 Erythroxylum plowmanianum
GATGCATTTGGATTTCTGTTTTGTAAGGCTGTTATATATAGCCATATTTCATCTCAAAAAAAATTATTCTCTCTTTGTGTGATATCAATAATTTCTAACAAGGAAGATTTCTTCGTGAGTTTCTTTTATCAACTAGAATATAAAATTGGTAAAAGGCGGTCTATAAAAAAATAAAATTATTAAGATATACTTTTTTAATAAAGCATTGACAGACTATTCAGTTATAGTTAAAATTAAATATTTTAAAAATGTTATGATTTATTTTAAACATTAACAAAAGGGTCAAATTAGACTCTAAAGTTTTAATCAAAATTTAATTTAACAATAGAATATTCTTAGTATGAATATCATATATAAACTAATCAAATATTATTGACATGGTAATATGATTTAATGCTTAAATCTAATTCAAATTAATTAAATTCGACTTAATTTATGTCAAATTTAATTAGTTATATTTTAGTTTAATATCATGAAAACCTAAAATTGATCGATCTTCCTATGATATTTATATCACTTATTTTTTGTCATTATTTAACTAAAGTATAAGAGAAGGAATTTTTAAAAATAAAAATTACAAAGATTTTTTTCAAGAATTTTATATAAAAAAAAGGTAAAGCCTTTTATATTACAAAATCATAAGATTTGATTGTTTTTAAATTATATCTTAAGAATTTATTTTTTAAAAATTTTATACTTTATTAAAATATGTATAGTTTATTGAATGATTAAATAAATATTAACCATGTTCTATATGTCAACATAAATATAACAATTCACATCAAAATTGCCTTTTTCACATGTTATAAAAACAATTTTAATCAAGTATAAATTTTTAATTTATAGATAGACAAAATGCTTTATGTTTAAAAACAAAAAATACTACAAAAATTTAAATAAAATTAATCATCTTTAAATTTATGTTAATAATTACTAATTTGTTTATAATAAAACAAGAATGTTCTAATTAACTGAAATAATAATTTTAAATATAATTTAATTAATATTATCATAAATATAAAGACACCCATTTAGTGATTTTTAGTTTCGATAGCCACTTAAATAAAGCCATAAAAAATTTGAAAACTAATACTATTCTTTTTGAATGATTAGGCATGAAATACGAAACTCGTGTCATATTAAAAATTGATTTTTCAAATTAATTGCTAAATGAATTGTCACGTAAACAATAACAGAAGATTATCACTTAGTCAACACTCCCATTTATTTTCATTGTTTTCATATACTTAAACAATAAAGTTTCGTTATCTTCTTAATTTGTAACTTGTCTTGTGGATATAACATAATGTTACTCATATTATGATAAAAATTTTTTAGGGAGTCATGGATTCATGCATTACATGCACAACAAGGTAACGGAAGTGTTGGAATATAAATTCCTACCCTTTGACATCCCCAAAATTCCATAATTTTAGATACATACATACATAGATTATATGAACATGAAATTTTAGCACTTATATCTTTGATAATGCTCCTCCTTTCTTGAATCTTCTCCTTATTTGGGTTGTAGCAAACACCAAATACCTTCCTTGATCACTCAAGAACATGCAATGATGAAGAAGTAGTGTGTAAGGGTAGTTAGAGCACCAAACTATATGAGTTCAAATAGATGCTCAAATGGAGAGATAGATCAAGATTATGTTGCATGCAATTAGATTCATGCAACAATTGCATAAAATGTATGAACAAGACTCAAGATCACTTTTCTCTAACTCCAGAACACTTCTGGACCCCTTATCCTCTCACTTAAGTGTGTAGTAACTTGTTAGTCCTTTATGTACATAAGTGAAGAACTCGCTTATGCATCATTTGTCGAGCCTTCGGTCACGATCGTGGCCTACTTCTATGACAGCCATGCACATTTTATTTTTCATCTTATCTTTTATACGTGTGACCCTTAGGTTCCCAGTTATTTTGGGTACTTGAATTAACTCTTAATTTGAGCATATCATAGACATGTCACTTGAATTAACTCTTAATTCAAGCAAATCATGAAGGGTTTCATGATGCCAATTTATCATAATATAAGTGGATTAATACACGAACTCTTCGATAGTTAATTATCCAAATTATGAACCTTTCCATAGATAATTATCGTGCAATTCGTCCCTTCACTATTCTATACCCCACTTGGTTTGAAGTATGGGCTATATGTTAACTCCCACTAGACTGACTACGTCACATCTAGTCCAAGTGATGTTAATTCTTGTCTTAAGATCTCATTACTCTATGTGTCATTGAAGAATCTCTTCATGACACATAACTACTCTAGTCAGAGATTCCTAAGTAAGGAACCCGATAAGAGGTCATGGGTATTATCTCCTTCTATCAGAGTAGTGAATCTTTTATTGGCTACCCAATTAACTTCAAATACCAATAGTTGTAGCTAATCACCACCCTAAAAGCGACCTCGTCTTGAGGTAACAAAGAATGATGTCAACGCACATGATCAGTATCTAAGATATCCTTAAGTACCTTAAATCTAAGAATATTTGCACAATTGCTATGATGAGATTAATCATTGACAATTGATAGGACAACTAATAGATCATTCATATGATAATCTTATAGCGGGTCATCCGATGTATTTACTACTTTTAGTAAGCATCCACATGTTAACTCTAAACATCTCATGTTCACAGTTTAGTTTCCTTTAATAATGACAATCATGCGATTTTATAACGGCACATTTGATATAAAAATAGAGTTAGTATAAAGTGATGGGTTGTGTTATCAAAGAAAGAGAAAGAAGGCCCATCAAAGATTGGAAAAAGGATCCTGCACTCCGTTATGTCACGTCTCTGTCAGATGATACCAACAACTCCCAAGGTGGCATCTTGAGAAGTCCATACCCAAATTCACTTCTCCTAAAGCAACGTGAAGCCATTAGCAAACCATAAGGAAACCTAGACAAGTAGCCGTCCAACTGAATCGAAAGCATTGGCCTACTGTGAGCTTATATGCCTGATACAACTCTTAAAATAGGAACTTCTGTTCCATTATTCCACATACTATCCAAAAAGAAGAATATAAGTCATACCGGAAGAAGAAGAGCAGCAAGAGACATGACATCTCCGATGAGCAGAGAGTTTCCTCTATACTAGTCATTCAAGAGTTTACCATATAACACAAAAGCCAAGCCCTTTTATACGAGAAGATTAATCCAATGAAACCATAAAACGTAAATAGCTGAACAAACAGTGAGAGTAAACCTAGAAAATATGGGAGAAATTATGAAAAAAGCAAGCGCACGGGACCAAAAACACCAACAATGCCCAATGATAAATACATAGCAAAGAAAGCGACATGAACAAGAAAACGTGAACAGAAAAATACTAGAGCTTTACGTGCAGATGAAAAAGTTAATCAGAAAATCAACATCAGATAGCCAACGCCCCAAAAGAGAAAACTTTATACCTCATAATTTCAACCATGTCGCTCTACAAATTCCCTTGTAGCTTCTTCACTCTCAAAACAAAATCCAGCATCGCCAACATTCGCGTAAGGGTCACCTTATGCACAGCCCGCTACAAACTCGCCTGACTCCCTTTTAACTTTTATTTTCTCCCTTTATAATCTATATACATATCTCCTCTGTCGCCGGACCTTACTGTGTCTCCACCACTATCATGAATCTCCACCACTTTCTCTGATGGTCGTTATCTCTCAGAAGAGCCCATCTCGCTTGGTGGCTGGGTGGAAAAGAAATAAAAAAAGACGACAATGCACAAATATGCCAGAAATGCCTCACTGGGGACTTGTTGAGTAAGGTTTTCTTTTCCAGAGTACTACTAAAAGTGTTTGCTCTTGGTCATCCTTAGTCAAAGGATCAATGATGTTTTAATATGTGGGCACTCTTTATCTTCACATCAGCTATATCAATTATCTCTTTGATTAGATAATATCTCCTGAGTACTACTTGGACCTCTGATGAGACTTTGGTTCCTTGGCTTGAGCAATAGTCCTATTGTTGTCACAGTACAATAGTATCGAGTCTATTATGCTCGGAACCACTCCAAGTTCCATAACAAACTTCTTGATCCAAACAGCTTCTTTTGTTACTTCCTTAGCTACAGTTTACTATGACTCGATTGTTGAATATGCAATTGTCTCTTGTTTGGAACTCTTCTAACTTACTGCTCCACCATTCAGTGTGAAAACATAACCTGACTGAGATTTGGAGTCATCCTGGTTAGATTGAAAACTGGCATCTATATGTTCGCTCACTACGAGATCTCCATCTCCATATATTAAGAATACATCCTTAGTCCTTCTCAAGTCCTTTAGGATATTCTTGACAGCCACCTAGTGACACTCATTAGGATTCGATTGATATTTGCTCGTAACACTTAGAACATACGATATATCAGGTCTTATACATAATATAACATACATGATTGATCCTATTATCGAAGTATACGGGATCATACTTATGCGAGTCCTCTCATCTTGTGTCTTGAGACACATCGAGAGTTTTATCCTATAAGTCATGGGAAGAAACCTTCTCTTGGATTGCTCTATACTAAACCTCTTTAGTACTTTATCTATGTAGACTGTGAAAGACCTAGCAACTTCCTTGATCTATCTCTATAAATCTTTATTGTCAATATATAAGTTGCTTCTTTAAGGTCTTTCATGGAAAAATTCTGGGATAGCCAAATTTTGAATGATTGCAAACTTGAGACATCATTTCCTATTAGTAATATATCATCCAAATATAACACAAGGAATATGATAGCACTCCCACTAACCTTCTTGTACACACAAGGTTCGTCAAGATTTTGTGAGAAACCGAACTCTTTGATTGTCTCATCAAATCGAATGTTTCAACTCTTAGATGCTTGCTTCAATCCATAAATGGATTTCTGAAGCTTGCACACCTTTTTCCATCTTTGGATATAAAGCCCTCAAGTTGTATCATATACATATCCTCAACTAGGTTTTCATTTAGGAAAGTCGTATTCACATCCATTTGTCATATCTCATAATCATAATGAGCAACAATGGCTAGGAGTATTCTAATGGATTTAAGCATGGTTACGGGGCTAAATTTTCTCGTCATAGTCAACTCTTTGTCTTTGATGATAACCTTTAGCAACTAACCTCACTTTATAGATCACAATAACACTCATGTCAATTTTCTTTCTAAAAACCCACTTGCACTCCATGGGTTTTAGCCCTTCGGGTGGGTCAATCAAAATCAATACTTAGTTTTCAAACATGGAATCCATTTCAGACTTTATGGCTTGAAGCTATTTTTTAGATTCTGAACGCTTCAGAGCCTCTTCATAGGTTGTAGGCTCATTGTCCTCTATGAGTAATACGTCATTTTGTTCACTGATGAGAAATCTATATCTCTCTGGAGCACTACATATCCTACTTGACCTATGAACATTTTGTGTTTTAGAAGGTTCGACTGTTGTCTCATCTCTGTGAACAACAATCTTGGGTTTAGGCAATTGATCTGCATCTGTTTGAGCATCATAAACTTCATCAAGTTCAACTTTGCTCCTATTGTCTTCTCTTAGAAGAAGTTCTTTCTCTAAAAAGACAACATGCTTTGAGACAAATACCTTTTGCTATAAAGAATTATAGAATTGATATCCAATTGTTTCCTTATGATATCCTACAAACAGACACATATCAGATTTCACTTCAAGCTTATCTGATTGAATCCGCTTCATGTAAGCGAAACAACCTCAAACTTTTAGATGAGAAAGGTAGAGTTTTTTGTTAGTCTATATCTCATATGGAGTAATATCAACTATTTTAAAGGGACTTTGTTTATCATATAAGCATTGGTCTCAAGTGCATGACCCCAAAACGATTTTGGTAGATCTTTTAAGCCCATCATTGACTTTACCATGTCTAACAAGGTTTGGTTTCTCCTCTCAATCACACCATTATGTTGTGATGTGTAAGGTGGGGTCCATTGGGATACAATCCTGTTATCCTTGAGATAAGTTAGAAACTTCTCGTTTAAGTATTCACCACTTCGATCTGAATGAAATGTCTTGACACTTTTACTAAGCTATTTCTTTACTTCATGTCTAAATTGTTTGAACATTTCAAATGCTTCAGACTTTTATCTAATTAGATACACATACCCATATTGTGAATAATCATCAATAAAAGTAATGAAGTACATAAAACCACTTCCGGCATGAATGGACATCGGACCACATATATCAGAATGTATTAGGTCTAATGAGCCATTCGCTCATTCACCCTTTCCTTTAAAAGGTAATTTAGTCATCTTGCCTAATAAGTAAGATTCACATGTGTCATATGATTTATAATCAAATGACCTTGAGCTACCACTCCTGTGTAGCTTAGCCATGCGTCTCTCACTTATATGGCCAAGTTGACAATACCATAAGTAAGATGATTTTAAGTTATCCCATTTTTGTCTTTTATTGTTATTGATATTTAAAATTGGATTGCACATATCTAATATGTAAATACCATTGCATAATGTAGTAGTACCATACAATATTTCATTCAACTTAATTGAACAACCATTGTTTGAAAAAGTTAAATGAAATCTCGCTTTATTAAGACATGAAACAAATACAATGTTCTTTGTCACAATGGGTACATAATAGCAATTATTCAAAATTAACTCTAGCCCACTAGGAAGATACAAGACATAGGTTCCTATGGCTAACGCAGCAACCCTTGCTTCATTTCCCATACGTAGGGTCCATATATCTCTTTTTGAGCGGTCTACTATCCCTAAGACCCTGTATATCAACACATATGTGTGAGCCACATCCTTATCTAATAACCCAAATGTTATGATCAGAAAATAGTAGTAACCTCAATGACAAATAACATACTTGAAGTAGACGGTGGAGCATCTAATGCCTTCTTCTGCTTCAGCGACTCCAGATAGGCTTTGCAGTTCCTCTTTTAACGTCCTTCCTTGTTGCAATGGAAGCATATCCCCTTTGATGTAGTCTTCTTTTCCTTCTTCTTTGCTACACCTCCCATTGGTTTCTTAGACTTCTTCTCCTTCTTTTAGTTCCTGTTGCGAGAACCAGAAGGAGAGTCCATCAACATCACAACCTTACTGTCTTTTTTGATAGTTTGCTAAGTTGTTTTGAGCATATTAATCAACTCAGGTATTGAGGTGGATATTTGGTTAACCTCTCAATGTATCTATACACCTTTAGCACATATTGAATTGGAGATGATCCCTCAGCCATCTTAGAACGGAAAAGCAACCTCAAGGTCTCAAACATTTCAAACCAAGCTTACTCATCAAACAATTCCCTTAGATGGTGGACTATGGTATGAGCGTCCATAGCCTCATATTGCTTTTGCAGTTCTAGTAACATAGAGGCCAGCATTATACAGCTAGCTAGCTCACTATCATCCAATAGCTTCTTGTAAGCTTTCTAATTCTCATCAAATGCATCAGCAGTAGGGGGATCGAGAAGTGGTTCATCTAAGACATATCCTAGTTTCTCAGATTTGAGAACGATTCTAAAATTCTATATCCAATATAAGAAGTTAGGTCCCAGGAGTTTGTTGGAGTCTAATAGAGAGCATAGGTTCACACTAGACGAAGACGACGTCGTGATTCAATAACTTAGAAGAACGAGAGAAAGTGTTAGAATGTATACTAATGCATATCGATAATGACTTTAATCACATGCATTATGGGTCTCACGATTTTTATCCAAATCCATCGCCCTTACTATGAATTCAAGAAAACTTATAGTTTTCCTAATGAGTTGATATCCAATATCACCAAAAATGACCTTATATTTGCCCAACAAGTCACCATAGGTCAATCGATAAGTATCATTCATTCCAATTGCATTCAATTATGCAACTATCAACTTATTCCATCAACTATTGATTTAGCACACTCATTGGGTTATCAACTCTTGATTCATATACATCCTATATATATAACCCAACTTCGCATCTATCCATATTGACCTTAGGTTTGCCCAACAAATCAATGATTCCAGTTAGGACTAACTCATTAATCTAGAAATCTAATTTCCATGGTTTGAACATATTCGTGTAGAGGGGGTTTGGGTTTGCTCAATAATTCAACTCTAAAAGAACTCTAGTTCTTGCCATATCAATGAAAGGTGTAACTCATAATATTTCGATTGAGGGATTTTCTTTGATCTCATCAATACTAGGATGATATTGTATCTATATATCACACATATAGATATATATATTCAGATTACGGACAACTCAATTAAATTAAGCTTATGTCCATAACCACCCTTAAAATGCATCTAATGCATGTATCACACAAAGGAGGTTTAATTTAGGTTATGACTTGACTATGCATCTAAAGTTCATAATTCGATTTAACTCTTGAACCGAATCGAGTATTAGTGTTATTCTCGGCTAATTCAAATTATGAATATGATTCGATTAAGAACCCTAAAATTTTAATTATTTTGATATCCAAAATAAACACTTTAATTCTAGTATACATGTCTTTTTCCAGTCACACTAGAAATGCGATGCTCTATTTGGATTAATTCTAAATTAATCCTTAGGGTTTCCAAAATCCAGGAAAATCAATTAGTCATCTAAAACATCCCTAGGTCATCTTAAATTTATCAAGATAATTTCGGCATAAGCCAAAAAATTTCTTGATTGCCAAAATCATCAAGATAAATGAGTTAACCTACTAGACACTAAAGAGACCGATTCAATGTCTAGAAATTTTCCGGAACCTTAATTTCAAGCACATGCTACTAGCATCAAAATAATACATTTTTATCTCTTTTTTTTTTAAGGTCTTGTAACCAAAACACAAACACATAAGTGATAAGTCATTCAACAAGTCAACTCCATCAGTTTTCAAAAAGCTGACCAATGTTGACTTTGCCTTGATTTATTAATTGAATCAAATTCAATTAATTTTGGAAAAATTTCAGACTCTTATACACATTCTAAATGTGCCTAATAAAAAATTCTAGAAACTAATTCCTAGGCATTGTTTATTAACTAAGTAGAATCAGCCAGCACATCACATGTCTATGACACTTGTCATATTATTGCTAACACTAGTTATACTCTACATTATGCACACATAAGATAATCACTTTAACAACAAGTGTCATGCATCTCATACATGTGGCAACATCTTGTCTTGCATGTCCATGTAGAAAATTCAATAAACTATTTTTATAAAAATTAATATGGAATTTACAAGCATGCGTGTTCATCAAATTTCTAGAATTTCTCGAAACTTCATACATGCGTCAAGCTAAAACTAAATTCGTAATCAAATAGCAAATGACATTCAATTGCAATTTCATTTGACAAAAATATAATATAATACCTTATAAACATTAATTGAAAAATCAGAAAAAAAAATTTCTAGAATTATTATGAAATTTTCAAAATCAGCGCATGCATTCAGTTTTCCAGAAATTCCCAGAAACCAACATATGAACAGACTGGATATTAATTCGAAATAAAATAGAAAACGACATTCAATTGCAATTTTCTTTAACAAAAACACAATATATCACCTTATAAACATATATATGAAAAAAATAAATTTTCTACAATTTATACGAATTTTTTCTAAACCAACATGCATGTCAGCCACAACCCAGCAAACATGTTGCACATGTTCATTAGATCATCTTATACATGCATAACTAGCTATGATACCACTGTTAGGGAGCCATATATTCATGCATCACATGCACAACAAGACAGCGTAAGTGTTGGAATCTAAATTCCTACCCCATGACATCCCTGAAATTTTAGAATCTTAGATACATGTACATAGATTATAAGAACATGAAATTTCAGCACTTATACCTTTGACAATGCTCCTCCTTCCTTGAATCTTCTCCTTGTTTAGATTGTAGCGAACACCAAACACTTTCCTTGATGACTCAAGAAAACACAAGGATGAAGAAGAAGTAGTGTGTAAGGGTGGTTATAGCACCTGACCATATGAGTTCAAGTAGATGCTCAAATAGAGAGATAGATCAATATTATGTTGCATGCAATTAGATTCATGCAACAATTGCATAAAATATATGAAAAAGACTCAAGATCACTTCTCTCTAACTCCAGGACACTTCTAGACCCCTTATCCTCTCACTTAAGTGTGTATTAACTTATCAGTCCTTTATATATGTAAGTGAAGAACTCACTTATGCATCATCAGTTGAGCCTTCGGTCACGATCATTGTAACATCCCGTCCCCATATTAAGGGTTAGGACCTGAAATTTCAATACATGTGAGCTCAAAGAGAGATTAAGGAAATGCATTTTTTTTGCTCATGCATAATGTTAGCATATATGCACATAAATATTGAATCTTTGCACATAAAAAAGTAGTACATGCATTCAT
>JANVCQ010061004.1:0-10380 GCA_025531925.1 Erythroxylum plowmanianum
TTTCTTATTTTCTGGGGGTTGAGGTTGCGTGGTTATCAGATGGATTGCAGCTTTCGCAATCCAAATACATTCTGGATCTATTGAAGCGCGCAAACATGCATGAGGTGTCTTTAGTTTCGACTCCTTCCACTCCTCAAACCGATTTGACTGCCTTAACTTCTTCTACCTTTGATGATCCGACGTCATATCGGCAAGTGGTTGGTGCTCTTCAATATCTAGCCCTCACTAGACCTGATATAACTATGGCTATTAACAAAACTGCTCAATTCATGCATTCATCATGCGTCCATCACTGGCAAGCAGTTAAGCGCATTCTTCGTTATTTGCGCGGCACAATAGATCACGGCATTATTCTTAAGCCATCTCAGCTTCTATTGTTGCTTTTTCTGATACGGATTGGGGTGGAGATAAAACTGATCGAAAAAGCACTTCTGCTTATGTTGTTTTTCATGGTGCTAACCTTGTCTCTTGGAGTTCGAAGAAGCAAAAAACTGTTGCTCGATCTAGCACTGATTCTGAGTATCGTGCTCTAGCTTCGGCCACTTCTGAAGTGTATTGGCTTCAATGTCTTCTTCGCGAGCTTCACCATCCTCTTCCTACCACGCCGAAAATCTAGTGTGACAATGTCTCCGCCACATACTTAGCTGCGAATCCGGTTTTCCATTCTCGTTCAAAACATCTTGAATTGGATTTTCACTTTGTGCGCGATCAAGTTCGTCAGAAACATCTAATTGTGTCTTACATTTCGACAACTGACCAATTGGCTGATGCGTTAACCAAACCATTGTCGAAGACTCGATTCTTAGCTTTCAAAGCCAAACTAATGGTGCTTCCCCCCATCAGTTTGCGGGGGGGTGTTAAGGAAACGACTTAGTCAAGCCCGACCTTGCTGCCTTCGGTTGCTGCTAATCATTTGTTAAGATATTGTTTTTAAAATTAAATATTTGTAAACCTTGTAAATCTTATCTCAATCTTTTCTGATACACTTTGTATATATATCTGATTATACTCAATGAGAATACATCATTTTACCATTAGAACTCTTTCCTTTACAAAAGGATCCTTCGCAATGTTAAAGATATAATTGATTATAACTTATTCCAGTCACTATCTAATGAGTTCAAACTTGTTAGTTATTATGATAGTCATTAGAATGAGATGATAATATATTAAGCACCACTAGTTATTTATTTTACACAGTAAATATTGCCCACAAACTTTAAATTCTTGTTGATCATAAGTCCACATTAGCTTAGCAAAAACTCCAATCTTTCATAATATGAGCAAGTATATAGAAACAAGGGAATGCATAGAGGGAAAAAAATATAGATGAAGTACATGAAGACTCAATACCAAGTAGTCAATATTTTCGCAAAACCTTTGAAAAAGGATATCTTTATTAGGTATAGTAGTTATCTTAGAGTTACCAAACCAAATTTAAGGGGGGTGTTGGAATTAAACTTGTTTTCGATTTCATGTATAAAGTCTAGAAAATGGAGCACTTGTGTTGGTCCAAATAATGAAATGTACAACTCAAATTCTAGAAGATATCTAGAGACATCTTTATCTAGAAGTACTTCTTCCAATATCTAAATATCTCGAGAAATATCTCCTAATTATCTAGATAATTAGTAGAAATATCTAGATATTTTGTACATGTATCTTAATTCTAGAAATATCTTAACAGAGTAGTGGTGGATATTAGTTAGGTAGAAGGTTCTTTTAGTAGTATAAATAGGATCCTCCCCCTTTTTGTAACTATAAATTAAGATAAGTTTAGTTGAGTACTAGCTACAAGTGAAAGTTCCTATTACTAAAGATTTCAAAATCCTCTCCTAATTTTAATAAATTGTCTACTTTAAATTTTCTTTGCCATCTTCACTAAAAGTCTATCTTCTTGTAACGCTATACAAGTAGTATAGAGAGGTGTAAGCAAAAATTGTTACTTTTTTTAGAACATATGCCTGTTTGTAATAAAATTTCATTTTTGGTGATTTAATTAAATTATTTTAGTTAAATTCCAATTAATTTTAAGTACATACTGGTCAAGTATAAGTAAGATCTAATAACTAATATTGGTCTTTATTTATTAAATATCTTATATTTGACCTTAAAGTTTTTTAAACTTTACAATCAAGTTAAACTTGAGTAAATTATCATTTTTCTTTAATTGTTCTTTATATGTGACTCATTAGGTTTTAAATATATTCATAATATATAAATTATAACTCTAATTCGTGTTTAGGATTAGATAAATTAAACTTATTTAATTTATATCTAATTCCTAATTAAATAATTTATATTTATAAATTATGATTGACATTTAGCAATTTATCATTACTACCTAAATATTAAGAATGTTGACATAATTTTGGCTAACAACTTTATGTGTATTTTTTCATATAATTCACATATAAAACATTAGAACTTTCTTTCTAATTATTTGAAGGGGAGAAATACTACATTGAGAACTCAATTACTTTTATATAATTAATGTCATATCTAATGAGTACTAAGTGAGCTATCCTTGACTAGGATAAATTATAAATTATATCAAAATATAACAATTCTTATATTTGATACTTTAGAGATCTTAAGTATTACTTATACATCATCAATTTGAGAATTTCTATAGAGATATAAATAATGTTCTTTATGGAATTCTTATTAGACCAATTCAATAAACTTGTTTTTCTAATAATCACTCACACGCTTGTTTAAATATTTTTTTTATTTTTGTCCTTAAAATCTACATTTTCTATCATAAGAAATAAACACAAAATGTGCTAATCTTTCCGCTCTAATAATGTCTTATCTTAACACAACAATTACTAGAAATAATTTAAGGATGATACTTAAATGTAATATGAATTTAATAGTTATGATCTCATTTTAATTTCATTTGCAAAGTATATTTATCTCATGCACTTTATTTTGTATGTTATTTAATTCATTATATCTTATATATACAACCAAGAAGTTGAATATAGTACATAAACTAAATCTTTAACGGTTATTACAAAAATTTGAGAGAATTTATACTATTAATGTTAGATATCACGAAATTATTAGTCATAAAATCCTTTCTATTTGGATTAAATAGTTATTTGATATTTGCAATCAATAATAATTACACTACATATAAATTTTTTTAATTGAAAATTGTTAAATAGAATCGAATGTTTCTACAAATGATGTTGAATATTAGTTATAAGATTCTTTAATATTTCCTTGATAGATTGGTGTCAAATGAATTGTTTTAATTTATAATAATAGTGCTAAGTTATTAATTATAAGATTTTTTTGATTGAAATATTACACAATTTGGTCACATATTGATTGTTAAATTAAAATATTTAATTAAAAACAAGCATTTATTTATTTTTAAATACAATTTTAGAGAGCATCATTAGATCTTACAAGTAAAAATAGTCTTTTAAGTTCCCTCTAACAGGTATGAGATATTAAGTTCTTACGCTTTTTTATCTCTTGAAACACATACTATTTTATATTGATATTAGTATATTTTTAAGTAAACTCAAATAAGCATGAATCCAATGCTATACATGTGTTAGGAGTAAGTTAAATATTCACAATATACCATCGTATGAATTGTTTTTAAGTTTGTTTATACCTTTCTAATTTTACTCGTAGTCAAATTATATTATTCTGACACCTTAAAGTTGGACCATGGAAGGAGTTATGCGCACTATAGACATTAAGGTGATGACATTAATTTATATTGTAATAATATACGTTTTATTATAATAAATATAAAATTATATGGAGACAACTCTTTTAATTACAAAATAAAAAGATAAAAGACAATAATTATAAATCTAAATGTGGAAGATAAAGCATTACTATCGTTGAAAAACATTAATTGACTTAAAAATTAATATTAGGATAAATCACCTGATTCCACCTCTCAATCTTTACATTAATAGAGTTTGACTAATTGAATATTTGTCATTTAATTAAAAATCATATAGAAAAATGGTTATAAACATAAATGTGAGAGAAATCACTGGAGAAGACCACTCAGTCTTTTTCAAAAGCTAGGTTTAACAATTATAACTCAAAATGCTTGTATCGGCTCCACAGTTTGGAGGTTGCCATTATGATACGTGCAATATAACGTGCAGAGTGCATGGGGAGGGAGTTGGAGCTGTTGCATTTCTTGAAGACTCAATCAAGTGCAGTTGCTGATTTTTTTGCTTAAGTAATGTTATGGATTATCCATATTGCTTTCATGTCTTTAGGTGGTTATGGCCACCAGTTTGTGGTTCCTTTTGTTTAGGTGGTTAAGACCACATTTTCTTTCTTCTTGTTATTTCTATATAAACCAGCAGTGATTAATGAAATGGAGAAAAGGATGAAATTTGCAAATACTCCTTCTATCTTCTAATACTCTCCTGCATGTCTTTCCTTCCAATTTCTCTAAAAATTCTTATTAATTTGGTATTAGAACCAAGTTTGCTCAAATGAACACTCGAAATCAAAGTAATGCGGAATTCCGCAACGAAGTTCACAAGGTCCTTGAATGCCATGAATCCAGCATCGATTAGACCCACAACACCTTACAAACTATTCTTATTGAGCTCCAATCTATACGTGCAACCTAAGTTTCTCTAACACCAATAAATCCAATCCTTAGTAGCCTCTCAGAATTCACAAGCCAAAATTAATCCCTTCTCTTCACCAAAATTCCTTCAACTCAACAAAGACAAACCTTCTAGCAGCAACCCACAAAACAATACCTTTAGTAACTTTCACAACCATTCTTCCTCTCCTTCCAACCATCAAACCAATCGCCACCACCTTATGCTTTCTTTCCCTAATTTCAACAGAGAGGATCCTACGGGATGGGTTTTTAAGGCAAAACAATACTTTGATTTCAAGAATGTTGCCCCTGAAGATGAAGTGTAATTAGCTTCCTTCCATTTGGAAGGCATCGCCTTATGGTATGCAAAATTTAAAGGACCAATCACATGGGTTGAATTTACTAAGGTAGTCTACTCTTAGTTCGATCCTACTGACTATGAGGATCCTTCTGAAGATCCAGACTTAAACAAAACACCACGGTGGCCGTATATCAGGAATGTTTCGAGAGACTATCACACAAAGTCGATCACTTACCTGAAAGTTTTTTAGTAGGATGTTTTATTACAGGTTTGAAAGATGAAATTTGCCTGGATGTACACATCAAACAACCTAAAACTCTTTTAGATGCCATTGCTATTGCTAGGTTGATAGAGGAACGAAACATGTTACAAAAAAAGGAACCACCAGTAGCGTATACAGGAACTCCAGTTCCACCAGTACCAATTGAACCATTCCCAGTCTTTCTCCTAATTCTTAGAACTACTCCTTCACAAAAGGAAAACATACCTATTTGACGCTTGACAAATCAGAAGGCACGAGAAAGAAGAGAAAAAGGACTCTGTTATTATTGTGAGGAGAAATTCACACTAGGACATCGCTGCCAATGTCCTCAATTGTTCATGATTGAGGACTGCTCTCATGACGTGGAAGAAGAGTTGTAAGAAAAAACATAAAAAGAAGAAATTGTTCCTGAGATTTTGCTCCATGCTATGTCTGGAACCTCACATCCTCAGACGTTACAGGTGATTGGCAAACTAAAAAATAAAGATGTAACGATTCAGGTTGACGAGGGAAGGACCCATAATTTTATTGGTGAAGTTGTGGCTACTAAATTTGGCTTATCTGTTGTGAGTGACAGGTGTTTTCAGGTTATGGTGGGAAATGGCGACAAAATGGAGTGTAGGGGAGTTGCTTGGGATTGACATTAACGATCCAGAATAATCCCATAATCACAAATTTTTATGTACTTCTAGTGGCAGCTTGTCAAGTGGTGTTGGGAGTTCAATGGCTCGAAACTCTAAGACCATTCGAAACCGATTATCGTCAACTCAGAATGTCCTTTAAAAGCAATGGGCAGCAACTTGTTTTTCAAAGATTAACTCAGCTTGAACTTCGACTGTTGAAGGGCAAGGAGTTTTATCAACTTACGGGCATGGGATACTTGCTGTAAGTCACACTCCACACCAACGAACCTCCCACAGAATATAAGGAACTACCCACAGATTTAGTAGCTCTCTTGGATGAATTTTCCCCAGCCTTTGCCCCACTCACAACTCTTTCACCCAAATGGCCACATGATCATAGTATCATCTTAAAGGAGAACTAAGCACCCATTAGCGTATGCCCCTACAGATATCCTCACTACCAGAAAACAACCATAGAAAAGATGGTTAACGAGTTCCTCAACGCAGGTATCATACGTCCCAGTACCAGCTCATTTTCCTCACCAGTTTTGCTTTTTAAGAAATAGGATGGCTCTTGGCATTTCTGTATAGATTATAGGGAGTTGAATGAAGCTACAATAAAAGACAAATATTCTATACCAATTATTGATGAGCTATTGGGCGAGTTGTATGGAGCAACTTATTTTTCTAAAATCAATATGCGGTCAGGATATCACCAAATCCATGTGAAAGAAGATGATATATATAAAACGAATTTCAGAACTCACGATGGTCATTGCGAGTTCGTGGTCATGCCGTTTGGACATACTAATGCTCCTTCCACCTTCCAGAGTCTGATGAATGATCTTTTTCGACCATTTATGAGGAAATTTGTTCTCGTATTTTTTGATGATATACTTGTATATAGTCGAACTTGGCAAGACCATATCCACCACCTTAGGTATGTTTCAATCATTCTTGTCAAGAATTATTTGAAAGCTAAACGATCCAAATGTAGGTTTGGGGTTACTCAGGTCAAATACTTAGGACACTTGATCTCAAGAGAAGGGGTAGCTGTGGACCCTTGTAAGATTGAAGCAGTGTAGAATTGGGCGATTCCTACTACTGTAAAAAGGGTAAGAGGCTTTCTTAGGCTAGCAAGATATAACAGGAAATTTATACTCAAATTTAGTAGCATAGCCGCCCTTCTCACCCACCTCACAACTAAGAATGGTTTCAAATGGACTCTTGAAGTTGAAGAAGCCTTTAACAAGCTTAAGACAGCCCTCACATCATTTGCTATTCTTAAATTACCTGATTTTGATTAGTCTTTTTTGTTGTTTAGTGTGATGCCTGTGGTACTTGGATTGGTGCCATATTGTCCCAAAATAATCAACCCATTGCATTTTTTAGTGAAGCTTTGAAGGGGAGTTCACTATCTTTATCAACATAAGACAAAGAGATGTTAGTTGTAGTCAAGGCGATCAGAAAATAGAGACCATATTTTTTAGGCAGACTCTTCATTGTTCGTACAGATCAAAGGAGTTTAAAGTATCTTTTAGAGTAGAGAATTTCAACACCAACCCAAATTCGATGGCTTCCAAAATTTTTGGGGTATGATCACCAAATACAATATAAAGGAGGAGTCAACAACCAAAGGGTTGATGCTCTTTCATGCTAATCAAAAATCTACTTTCATGCAGTTTCACATGTACATGCAGATTAGTGTCCCATCCTTCAGCAAGAAATAATAACTCTTCCTTATTTTAAAGAGCTAAAATCAAAAAATGATTACCTAACCAAAAATGGTGTTCTGTTTAAACAGGAAAGGATCATGATAAGTCCCACATCCTCCTTGATTCTAGGAATTTTATCAGACAATTACTCCTCACCAATGGGAGGTCACTTTGGATTTCATAAAACCCTTGCACGCATCAATTCAAATTTCATGTGGCCTGGCATGAGAATTGCTGTCAAAAACATCAAGGAATGTCTAATTTGTCAACGATGCAAGACAAAAACCCTTTGTCTAGTAGGATTGCTCCATCTTTTGTAATTGCTAGAAAAAATATGGCTCGACATATCTATAGATTTTGTGGAACGCCTCCCTCCATCTAAAGGCTTTGACGTAATCATGGTGGTGGTTGATTGCTTGAGCAAATATGCACACTTTGTCTCTCTTTGACATCCCTTCACGGTAGCTTCAGTGGCTATGGAATTCATCACCCATATCATCAAGCTCTATGGGTTTCATCCTCCATCATCGGTGATTGCGATAAGGTATTCATCAGCTCTTTCTGGAAGACACTTTTTATATTATAGGGCATCTCATTATGCTTGAGTTCCGGTTATCACCCAAAAATTGACGGGCAAACAAAAGTGATGAACTGTATCTTGAAACAATATTTGCACTGTTACACTCACGACCAGCCTCATAAGTGGGTTGACTAGCTACCTTAGGTAGAGTTTAGCTATAACACTTATGTCCATTCAGCCATTAAACTATCTCCATTTGAAGTTGTTTATGGCATTCCCCCTCCAAGACTTAACTCTTACATTCTTGGTAGAACAAATGTGCAAGCAGTAGATGAAGTCCTTCGTACTAGAGACGACATTCTTAATGAGTTGTGTTTGAACTTGACTGCTGCTCGTAATCGAATGAAACAGCAAACTGATCTTCACCGTTGAGATATAACCTTCCAGGTAGGAAATTATGTCTGTTTATGTCTACAGCCTTACCGCCAAAATTGAGTTGCTTTTTACCGATCCCTCAAGCTCTCTGCTAGATATTTTGGGTCATACGAAGTTATAGGAAGAGTTGGTCTTGTAGCTTACAGGCTTCGTCTTTCGACAGATGCACTAATCCACAATGTCTTCTACGTAAGTCTCCTTAAGAAACACATCGGTCCTTTACCTTCAAAGATCTCTCCTCCCCCAGTTTCTGAAGACTCCACTCTCATACCACAACCAGAAGCCATCCTAGACCAACGGATCATTCATAAGGGGCAGTATCGTGCAAGGGAAGAAATATTAGTTAAATGGGAGGGGGCACTTGCAAAGGATGCGACGTGGGAGAATCGTCAACATTTCGCTCGTACTTGTCCTCATTTCAATCCTTGAGGACAAGGATTTTCTGCAGCAGGAAGGAACGATACGTGCAATATAACGTGCAGAGTGCATGGGGAGGGAGTTGAAACTGCTGCATTTCTTGAAGACTTAATCAAGTGCAGTTGTTGATTTTTCTGCTTAAATATTGTTGTGGATTATCCATATTGCTTTCCTGTATTTAGGTGGCTATAACCACCAATTTGTGGTTCCTTTTGTTTAGGTGGTTGAGACCACATTTTCTTTCTCCTTATTATATCTATATAAACTAGCAGGGATCAATGAAACGGAGAAGAGGATGAAATTTGCAAATACTCCTTTTGTCTTCTAATACTCTCCTGCATGTCTTTCCTTTCAATTTCTCTAAAAATTCTTATCGCATTAGCAAGATGTCTTAAGTTCTACTTTTAAAACAGGAGATGCCATCCTAAAACACCAACGAATATCGTGAGAATTCTTCCAATGGTTGATTTCGCGACTCGAGAGATGATGCTAGGAATACTCTGGACAATGGGCACCCTCAATTCTATTCCAAGCTTGCCAAATGCGAATTTCTCAAATATTCCAGTGATGACCCCATCGAATGATTCACAAAGGTGGACCAATTTTTTGAATATCAAAATACACAGGAGATGCAAAAAATTTATTTGTCTTCCTTCTACCTGGAGGGTGAAGCCAATCAATGATGGCAATAACTTTGTCAAGCTTACAAGGAAGAAGTCAAAGAGATGATGTGGGAACTCTTTGTCGAGAAATTATGGGCTCAATTTGGTCCTATAGATTGTGAGGACTTCGATGAGGCATTATCCAAAATAAGATAAATTGGATACTTAGGGGATTACTAGAAGCAATTAGAGAGACTAGGTAACCGAGTACATGGATGGACACAAAAGGCACTAGTTGGGACATTCATAGGCGAACTCAAGGCAAGAATCACGGATGACATTCGAATGTTCAAACTGAAACCTTTGAAGGAAGCAAGTAGCCTTACAAGGATGAGGGATGATCAAGTGGGAAATTTACTTAGCCAATCACTTAAGCAACAATTGACTCTCTTTCTTCAACACCAATCAAGAATTCAACCCCAATGAAATGATTAAATTGGGAAAAATTCATAGAAGACGAGCACAAGGTCTTTGCTTCAATTATGGCGAAAAGTTTATTCTTGTGAATAAGTGTTGAGGACCTCAGCTTCTAGTGTTAGGAGGCAGCGATGCAACTTGAGAAAATTGTCAAGATATGCACGATCGATTCTTAAACCTTAAAGACAAGGTTTAGCTAGAACTAGAAGGGGAGGGAAATGATTCGCCTAAGAGATCTGTTGGGACCCGATCCGGGAACCGGATCCCAACCAAAAAATGAAACGAAAGTAGGCGAATCGAATAACAAAGGTAACGCAAAGAACGAGGCGAATGGCGAAATGCGGAAGCCAAACGCAAAAATGCACTCGAAACATAAAGCAAAAGAAGCGAAAGCGAAGCGAATACTCGAAGCGGAAAGCGAAACA
>JANVCQ010061035.1:0-10378 GCA_025531925.1 Erythroxylum plowmanianum
CTCACTTAAGTATCATTTGTACGTAGGGTTTATACCTCAAATAAACACTTTGAATCTAATTTCATAACCCAATGAATTATTTCAGATTTTTCCAAAAATTAACTTTTGGGTCTATAGTTCTTGATCATTCAGAAAATTCAAATGAAGTAATTTGACAATACTTTCTTCTAGAAAATTGTTCTTCTGTCTCTTAAGTTTCTAATGACACCAAGATCATTTAATTAGGTTCAGTAATCTGAAAGTTATACCTCAAATATTTTCGGATCGTTCTTATACTGAAATAGTGTCCTATACTAAACTTCCATCCAAAAATTGAAATTCTTAAGGATTGAATTAAAACTCGATTTCTTTAGACAATTTGTAGCCCTATGTCTTTTGTTTACTCGAATAAAAAATCACTCCATTCGGATAACTGCAAAACAAGATATTATCAAAATAGCAAAGCATGTTTAAGCTATATAAGGAAGTTGGCCGCAGCGAAGTTAGGAGTTGGCCACGACGAACTTTTCTCGAGAGGAAAATTCCTCCTAAAATCTTTAAAGTTGGCTACAGTGAACCAAGGAGTTAGCCATGGTGAACTTTTCCCAAGAGGAAAATTCCTCTGAAATCCTACAAGTTGGCCACAGAGAACTTTCATAGAAGCACAATCAGTAAACAAGTTACTGCTATATTTTCCAGATTTTACAACATCCACCCTCTTTCAGCTAATACATCTTGTATAAAGATCATCCTTTCTACTTCATTTACTCTTCTTTTTCAACTCCCATTTAACTCAAACATTCAAAAACAACTCCTAAATTTAGATTAAAATACCAATATTAAAAATAGAAAATCCCTCACTCATTTTTCTCATTTCTTACGTTTCCTTCCACTGCTGCAATTTTTTTCTTCTTCTTTACATTTTTCTGCATTTTCAGTTTCTCCATCCTCTTCATTTTCTTCCTTAAACTTTCATTTTAAACATTCTTTCTCATCTCCAAACATCAGCATACACCTATCTCTTAACTCTAAATTCATTCTTTTGTTCATCTCTAAAAATACTCAAAACTCACGTACACAGTGAAGAAACAACACAACAGAGCATTTACTTATTCTTATCTCCAAATTTTTCTGTACCTAATTATACATATTTTCTAAGATCTTTCAACTCCAAACATCATTTCTAGAACTTCTTATAACATATTGCTCATCAAAACCGAAAAATCAACAAATCAAAATTTCCATCCTATACTCACGAAGAACATGTAAAATGTCTATTTTTCTCATGAATATGAAATATCAAGTAATTCACCAATCTTAATATATATATCAACAACTCATAAAGATTTACACAATACTTACTTGTTTTAGCTTCAAATTCTTCAAACTCTTTAAGAACACCAAGAATCCCTATCTTCACATACAACCCACATACATTATGGAGGTAGATTAGGTTAAGTTTTCTTATGGAAAATGAAAGAAACAATAAGATGGAAATAGCAATTGAAAGATGGAAGCAAGGTTCAACATGGGTGAGGTGAGAGTGAGTGAAGAAACAAAAATGGAGAAGAAGAAGAAGAAAGCATGAAGCAATTGTGATAGACAAACAAAAATGGTCTTTCAACTTAAAAGAATGGTGGGTTTTAAGACATAGCTTGGCAAGTGACACTTGTCACTTGCCACATGTCCTATTCTTATAGCTTTAAACTAGGTTATTACATTTAACTAGTCTATTTGCCTCCAATTTTTAATCCAATTGTCTCCCTATTTTCAATGACATTTGTCAATAAATCCCAAAGTCATTTGTCAAAATTTCTACTACCATTGGACAATAAATTCTACTAACACTTTTCAATTGTCTTGCCACTTGACATTTTTTCTAGTCTAAAAATACCCAAAAATTTTAGAAATTTTCTTAAAATTCATCAAAAATTCTAAACCACTAAATACACTCTCCAAATCAATTTTCAACATATAAAAACCACAATTCTCAATATTCACATTTATAAACAATTATACCTAGAAATTGTCAATGAATGCATGTACAATTATTTTCATATGCAAAAATTCAATATTCACGTGTATGTGCATATCATATAATGCATGAGCATGAAATGCATTTTCTAATCTCTCAATAATCTCTCATATATATACTGTTCTAGCCTCAATGTGGGTAATGGGATGTTACATACATAGTTTGATACACGATCGTGTACTAGACTGTATAATCCAAAATCTTTAGAATTCGTGATTTTACATAGGCTGAGATACTTAAACGACCATAGACACAACCTTGTATCCCTTATTTGTTACAAATCTTTGTTTTATGCGACATTTTCATTCGAATTCTTCTCTTTTTAGTCTACGAAGCAATTATAACCTATAAATGTACTTGGAACAATTAAGTATCAAATATACAATAAAAGTATAAAATATCAAGCAAAATTCATCAAATATGAGTGTATAAATATAGTTAAATATGCATCTATCAGCTTATAACTTGGACTTGAATTTTTAAATCATTTTTCATCTCTCAATGGTTTATTTTATTTAAGGAATTCTCCTCTCTTGAATCATGCATTCACTTATCTATTGGAAAAATAATGAGTAAAATCATAAAAGAGTTCCTTTTAGATTAATTTTAAGTTTAGGCACATAATGAGTATTTAGGCACAAAGCATAAGGCCTAATTAAAGAAAAATAACATGTATTCTAGGCACATAAGAGCCTAGAGTCTAAATTAAGTTTTAATTAATTTTGAACACATGATCCTAACTAAACTATAATTAAAGGAAAAATAAAAAAAATTATATGACACCCAAACTCACACCATTAAAGGTTAAGGAAGTATAATAATTGTTTTAGGTTATTTCTTGCATCACTAGTCTTTTTTATAATCTTTAGTGACCTTTGAATGTCACATTGAAAAATTTTAAGCATTAACTTTATCGACTTCTACTGCAAAGATAAATAAAATGGAAAAGAGATATAATTGAAAAATAAAAAAGAAATGAATTTATAAAATTTAGTCTATAAATAATAAAATAGGGGACTTATCTCTCTCTTAGTTCCACATAATATCTTGAGATACTGAAGTTCATTATAAAATGTTTGATTGCCCATTCATTTCCAAAGTTCTGGAAAACCTAATGTTAGCCTACCCAAATGTATTATTAGTTGCATAAGCCTACGTTTTTGGAAGCAAGCCCAACTAACTTCTAATAGTACAATGGATGAATTTAAATAATGTCAAGCCATATAAATAATAAGAAAGAAAGCAAAAGACTCGAACAAAGAAAAATTGTTGGATCTCAAACTTTTCTTGAAAGTTAGAACTATTAAAGAAATTGTTGGTGATTAGTCATGTGTAAGAAAAAGGAGAATTCCTGAATTTGAAATGAAAAGATAGTTTAGGTACAAGATGGGTTATATGTGAAATGTTGAAAGTTATAAGTTGGAAAATGTAGCTGAAACAAGTTCATTGAGTATGAGTATGCTTCGGCGTTTTAGCCATAACTTTTTCTCTACTTATTAAAATGAGATGATTCTTAATTTGAATTAAACTAGAGAAATAGGGTTACAAATTGTCTGATGAAATCAATTTTAAATTCAGTCTCTAAGAATTTTAATTTTTGGATGGAAGTTGAGCACAGAATATTATTTCAGTATAAGAATAGTTTAGAAATGTTTTGGGTATAACTTTTAGATTTCCAAACCAAATTGAATGATTTTGGTATCATTAGAAAAATTAAGACAATAAGGAACATTTTTCTAGAAGGAAGTGTTATTAAATTCCTTTAATTACCTGATCATAAAAGGTATGGATTTTTGGAAGGAGTTAGGAATGATATGGAAATGATTTTGAAAAGACTTTATGTTTATTACTTTGAATGATTTTTATGTTTTCAAGCTCATCTCCTTTCCGTCCCATCCTCAGGTGAAGAGAAGGTGAAGAGAATGAGATTAAGTAACCAAGAGTTGAGGTATCATTCCACTTTTGCAATGTCTTTGTATATTAAGTTAGATTTTGTGAAAACAAGGCTTTATAAATATTTTGAGAATTATTGGGTTTTGTATCTTTTTTATTTTTTATTTTGATGTTGATGATGTAATATGGCTTGAAATGCCATTAAAGCTTTGTAAACTTTTATCTTATGATGTTAATAAAATGTGAACTTATGTATGGATGATTGTTAAGTCGAAATGTGAATTTGTGTTTGGATGAGGTGGAGTTGAAATGTGAATTAATTAAGGATGAGGCTAAGTTGGAATTAGGTACACTTGAAGAAGTTATCAATTTGAGATGATAAATTTTGGATACAAATTGTTGTTACATATAAGGGAGATGTATTATGGAAAGGAAAAATATGAATTGTGTTTTGAATTTAGAGGAAAAACTAGATTAATCTAGGTTGAATTAGACAAAGTGTCTTTTGGAAGGTTGTAGCTTATCCTATTATCTTTCCAACGCTATAAAGTATGAAATTTTTGGATATCGGAGTTGAGAGTTATGATTTTTATAATTTAGTAATGTTACACAAGATGTATACATAAGAGCTATGGTGAAAGATGGGAATTTGTTGTATGAGATGAATCATTTGAGTTGAGATTTGGGAGATTTATGAAATCATTTTGGAAATTGAATGGTTAAGAAGTGATATTACATTAGAAGAAGTGAATTTGGGAAGATTACAAGTGAATATGATGTTAGTATGGATGTAGGAACCTTTGGAGAGGCTTTGGAAGGAGTTTTGGATCACCAATGTCCAGTAGATAGACTTCAGGTCCATTAAACAAACTTTCTCGAGTGTAAAAATGGCCCCAGCCTATTTCATGTCTATTAAACGAACATTCTCGGGGCTAGAAAGCGCTCCCAAGCTCATCTATGTCTGCTAGGTGGACACGTATGTCCGTTAAGGACAACTACAGAAAATTTGTATTTTTGACCCTTTAAATGGCAAAATCTAACTTTGTGGTCTTCATAAAAGTTGTAGATCTAGAAGTATTCTTTCAATTAGTCTAAGAATGACCTTAATCTGAGGTCTCTAGAGAAAGTCATTTCAATTGTCCCAAGATAGGTACAATATGATTGAGGATATACACATGTGTGATTCTTTTGATCATAACTTCATCCTCAGACCTCTAAATGAAGTGATTACTGAAGCAATAGATTCCTAACACATTTTTCTATCTCTCCATAAAAATTGGTAGCTTTTGGTTTTTATATGACAAAGATTTATGGAAATATAGTGAGGGGTCAGTTGAGAGAGCATGATTGGGGTATGAATACACTTTGGCTTCTTAAGCATAACTCCATCTATAGAGCTCCAATTGAGATGAATCTTATTTCAAATTGAACTAGAGACCTAGAGCTACAATTGTCTTGAAGAAGTCAAAGTGTGATTTTGGGGTGATTGACTGGTGTGGGCACACCACTCTTATGGGATGATGGCTAATAAGGGTTCATTGAAATAACGCTGCAAGAAAATACACAGGCTCATGTTCTCACGACTTCGAATGTTGGGCTCCGAAAATAGGGTCCAACATGTATGGCATCAAAGCAAGAGTTAGGTTCCCAACAGTTGTGGTATTAGATCATACAAATGAACTGATGATGGTTAAGGAGATTTTATTAGATTACGCTCACGTTTTATGACTCCGTAGTTGGGGTCCAACAAAAATAACAACTTTAAAGTCATTTTTATTTCTTTGTCAATTACAAGAAACTTTTTATTTCCTTACAACTTAAGAATGCGAACATGATAAAAATATTTGGAAATTAAGAATGCAATACTTATCACATTCATTTCATTAATTGATACTATAATACTACAAATTAAAAAACCAAAAAGAACACCAACTATTATAGTTAAAAGAAGAATAAGTATGAAAGAAAAGGGCTCTAACAAGGAAAAATAATAACTTTAAAGTCAACATTTATCTCTTTGTCAATTACAAAAAAACATTTATTTCCCTCAACTAGTTTAATAATGTGAACACATGAAAAATATTTAATGACTAGGAAGGTAAAACTTATCATAATCATTTCACTAATTGACAATATAGTATTGCAAATTAAAGAGCCAAAAAGAAGACCAACTATCATGGTTAAAAGAAGAATGAGAATGGAACCAAAGGTCTCCAATAAAGAAAAGTAACAACTTTAAGGCCATTTTATTTTATTGCTTTGTCAATTGCAAGAAACTTTTATTTCCTTTAACTAGTTTAAGAATGCGAACATGAGAAAAATATTTAACAATTAGAAGGCAATACTTATGATAATCATTTAACTAATTGATTTTATAATTATGCAAATTGAAGAGCCAAAAAGAAGACCAACTATCATGGTTAAAAGAAGATCATAAAGAAGACTGTAATGGTTAATGGAATCTTGTGTAAACTGCTACAAACAAAGCATATACAACTGATAAACTACTTTCAATAAAATCATAAACTAGTTTAATAATACATTAGTTTGGTCATTGTAAACATAAATAATAGTTACAAATCCACCAAAAACAATAACCAGTAAAACACTAGCCAAAATAGATACTTTTATAAAAATATCTCCCTAAAACGTCCTTAAGCATCATCATCACCTTTAATCTTGTAATCATCATCTTTAGGATTCAAATACCACCTTATGCAACTCTTTCTAAGTATCTATTACTTCTTTTTTTATTTTTATAGAAGAGCAAGGGCCCAGTAAGTGAAAACGTCTACTACATCTAAAGCTATGTAGAATTGATGTATAATAGGGAGGAAAAGGGCAGATGTTTAATATGAGACATAGAGGTTCCAAACTAGCTTTTTAAGTAATGGGTTGTAGGATATCATATTAATGATAAGTATGGGATAGTAGTTATGGCTTGTGATGCACATGGATTCCACTAAGATTGTTGTTGGGAGCAAAGAAAGTTGGTTTGTGTTTCATTAAGTTGTAGCTATTCCCTTCTCATTCTTTATAGTTTATTCTCTTTCTTTGCATCAATGTCCTCCTATGTTGTTTTCCATCTTAGTTTCTCATAATCTCCTCCATTTTTAATCTTGTTTCTTATTTTTGTATTACACTTTTTATCCAACCATTTTTTCAATTTGTTGGTGCTTCTTTTTCACTTTCTAATGCTTTTTTTTGTTATTTAACTCACATTGCTCCCCTTTTCTTTAGATTCCCTTTACGTTTTTTTCTCTTTTTTCTCTCTTTCTAACTAGTTCTTTCTCATATTCTCTCAGTTTTTGTCCTCAAACTTTGTTATATCCATTTTCCTGTTTTTGCATGTGCATCTCTCTCCTCCCTCCCACACATTTATTAGTAGATTCATTTCTTTTTTAATTTTAGCCTCAATTTTTTCTTATTGCATTTTAGTCCTTTAAACCTTTTTTATTTTAACCGTAAAATTTATTTTCATTTGCCAATTATTCCTAAGATTTTTCTTTTTGTTCAAATGAAATTCAAACACTCACAACAAAATCTTCAAGCCTAAAAGCCTTACGTGTAATAGTTAGTTTCCTAACCTACTAAGGGATTGGATTGTTAGTCACATGAATTGCATCATATTAGAATGAATTGGTACATTTGGGATATAATTTCATGATTTCATTCACATGCATAACATGAACATATACACACATGAATTTTGATTTAGAAAAATTACACTCAATTGATATGTTTCGGGGTATGAAAGTTTCTAAGTAATTGAGATATGATAATGCTTTTCTAATATCTTGTATTTTGATTTACTAATAAATTTAGAGTTAATTGTTACAATTGGAAGATTGATGGATTAAAATATATATTTAGACTAGGAAAAATTTCAAGTAGCAAGATAAGTTGACATATGGAAAACTAGGATGACTAATTCTATAAAATGAGTGACTTGTGGAAGTAGAATTGAGTGACAAATGTCTTAGGGAAATGAGTGACAAATGGCAGCCTAAGGAGAGGACGTGTAGTAGGCCTAGACATTTGACAAGTGTCCTCTTCACTCATACCATATGACACACATATAGAAAACCTCTTCACTTGTTGAATTCTGCTGAAACTTTCTTCTCCTTCCTCTCACTACCAAAAACTTACTTCTTCCTCATATCTCTATGTTTTTCCTATGTTTTTTTCAATTGCCACACTAAAATCCATGCAAAAGTCCTTCATAAAGATAGTTATAGAAGCAAAACATCGTTGTATTTGTTGTCATCTTCTTGTCTTTGCTTAAAGCATCCTACTCTCACCTTGTTCTTGAAATGATCTTGAATGCATGTGAGGCAAAGTAGACTTGATATTTTAAGGTGGAATTTAAGCTGTACAAGTAAAATACTTATCTGTGTGGCATGTTGTAGCAGAATTTTATGATGATTGAATTGGGATGGATTGAATATAATGTTGATACTAAAGTTGTGTTGGAAAATGACAGATGAATTGGTTACTTTTTTGTTTTGTTTTTAGATGCATGTTTATAGGATGTTATATAGATGATCTAAGTTGGGATTGGAAGTGTAAATGATGAGAAATTAATGCTAAAGATAGATGTTAATAAGATGTTTTACAATCTAGAAGGTTAGAGATGTAAATGAGTTTGCAAAAAGGAAACTGTTAATGATTAAAGTAAGTAGAATTTGGAAGCCTTATTATAATCAATATAAATACTAAATTAACCTAAAATGAAGTAGCTTTAAGGATTATGAAATATGGAAAATTTTAAGTGTTAGTGATGTTTCTAAGTATATGAAATTTGTGGAGAATTGAGGAAGAAAGATAGTGCATGCTCGTGGCACTCATCCCATGATCGTGGCAATGTCCACCACGATTATAGGCCTAGTTCTGGGATGATAATTTCAGTTTTATGTACTTATTAAACCAGTTGAGAAAAAGTCACCCTAAATTGGTGTATTTGGACTTAGTTAAGGTTTGGAATCAACCTAGATTATTAATTGATTAATTGGTTAAGAGTTTGATAGTTTAGGTTATTAATTGAGGTCATAACATAAAGAATGTATTGTTTTCATGTCTATGGAGCCGAATATGGAAATTATGATGTGGTGCAGGAATAAAGGTGTTCTTATGAATGCAAGCATGATCTTAAGGATTTAAGTAATGAGTATTAAACATGAATGAATAAGCATTAAAGAACATAAGGTAATTATGAATCAGAATTGGGTAATTGTATGATTATATTTTTCTAGAAAAGGTTGGTGACTGTATGATTGATGAATTTGGCGTAAATCAAGCTTACTTAAGACCTAATTACAAACTAGATGTATACAAGCTATAATGTTTGAATGGCCGAGATTTTTGTATAAGGATACATACCCAGAAGTTCAATTAAGTATGCATTGAAACATGACACATATACATGTGCATAATTGTATATTCATATGATTACATAAATTAGTGATTTATGAACTATGTGTGTATTGCATGACAATAGACGCACAAGGTGATTGTCAATATCCAGATGTTACTGGAACATCGAGGCAATAACTTTTTTAGAGCGTACTGTGAGTTAACTTAGATGTGTAAATTCAATCATATATGCTTCTGTATGAATTGAATGTGTATTATAAAATGGGTGTACAATTGATTGATAAATTCCAGATTTAGATCCAAGGAGCTTGTTATATCCTATGAGTATACTAAAAAGAAAGCATCGCAAATGAATGATGCATCTCATTACATTGAAATGCATGATCAGATAAAGGAGTTATGATTAGAATGACATATGTGAGAGAAGAGCTTTGAGCTCAGGACTATGAAAAATTGACTCAGGCTCATATAATATAGACTCATTATCCATAATAGATACAGGTTAGAAATGAGCTCGATATCGACAATGGTAGATAGTAAATTGGGTTGATAAGCACTTGGTCACAACAAAACAAAATGAGAATGAAACACATGTTCATTTGCATATACATCACTACATGTATTAAATGCTTGATTTGAAATAAATTATTGAATTGTTTTAATTTAGTGAAAGATAATTGAAGTAAATGAGGTTGTGTTGTGATAAGCAATAGCTTACATGATGTATTTGTTAATGAATGATGAAATGTGATGTGGTATTTAATCCTGGATAATATGATATACTTATTTTTGCGTTATGAATTAAGTGAATATATTGATGATGGTTCACTCACTGAGTTCACAAATTCATCTGTTTTTCATGTTCAAAGGAGTTCTAGCTACTGAGGTTATATAGTAGAAGTATAGTACTTGCATTTTGGGGACAACAATGGCTCAAAAGTCTGATCAACTAAATCTGAGGAGTCTAGATAGATGTCTTGTGCATTAGCATCTTATCTCATGTGATATTTTTGATACTGAGTTTTAAATTTAAAACATATATATATATATATATATATATATATATATATATATATATATCTATGTGTCTATATATAT
>JANVCQ010061046.1:0-10378 GCA_025531925.1 Erythroxylum plowmanianum
AATAATAATAATAATAATAATAATAATAATAATAATAATAATAATAATAATAATAATAATAATAATAATAACAAGAATAATAATAATAATAATAATAATAATAATAATAATAATAATTATTATTATTATTATTATATTTAATTTTATAAATACTGTGCAATAAATTTAATAATTATATTTAACAGTAAATATACGAATAATAAAAAAATAAATACACTTTATAATAAAAAGGGATTTCATAATGTTATGAATAATAATAAACATTTTTAATAACAATATTACATATGTTAATAAAAACTAATATAGAGTAAAATCTGCCTAAATCAATAATAATAATAATTTCAATGATAATATTACTAATAATTAAATTAAATATGTATTATTATTGTAACTGTTATTATGATTACTATTAAAATTATTATTATTATTATTATTATTAATATTATTCGTAATTTTAGTCATTATAATAAATTAACAATACAATAATTATAATTATAATGCTAATAATAATAATAATAATAATAATAATAATCATATTAATGATAATACTTTTAATAAGGATCATAATATCAAATTCATTATAATTATATAAATAATTTTAATAATAACAAACATAATTGAAATATCCAAAAGGAATTTAAAAATAATAATAATAATAATGATAATGATAATATCCAATATATAATATTATTATTAATAATAATAACCCATATATAATTTCAAAATTATAACACATCAGAATTAAGTTATTTACGTAATAATAATAATAATAATAATAATAATAATAATAATAATAATAATAATAATAATAATAATAATAAATTTAGTACTAAGAATAAGAATAAGATTAGAAATAATAATAATACTAATAATAATTATAGTGGTATAATATTTATCCTTATTATTTTAAGAATAAGCAAAAAATCAGATTTAAGAATAAGAATTTCCATTATAATAATACTAATAATAATTATAGTGGTATAATATTTATCCTTATCATTTTAAGAATAAGCAAAAACTCATATTTGTAAAACAGTAAAATTTTGTCTAAGAAGGAAAGCTTACTCTGTCGTAAAATTGTGGCTTTCGTAAAGCACAAAGCCGGCTTCCATTTTGGCTTGCAAACGACGCCTGTGGGTGGGTCCCACAGGCGTCTGTGCATTTAAGAAAGCTCTTGGAATTTTTGTAATGAAAACGACGCCGTTTCCTTCTTAGACAGAGTAAGCCAGAGTAGGATTAGACAGACGATCCGAACTCAAGTAAAAGGAGACAACTGTTGATATATGAATTTGCCCAAACATTTTAGGCCATTTTGTCCACAATTCTTTTCTAATAATGCATTTTTTATATTATCAAATGATTATGCAATTTAAATCATCATTCTTATTTTTTTTTGCAAAATCAATCAAGTTTGTTTAAGTTCTTGCACTTTTATAAATACATAATATGTTTTGTTTTTCTTTTTTATTTAACTAGTCAATTTCTTTAAAGTTTTATAAATTAAAAAATAAAAATAATGTATTAAAGGAATATGGGTTTTTAATTAAAAGGCTTTGAAAAATGAAAGGGTTAAATTTAGATTTTTAAAGGAATTAGGGGCTAAAAAATAATTGAAATTCAATGAGGGACCATACAAGACTTCTCTGTTAAAAGAAGAAAATAAAGAGGGATGATTAGGAAATCAAGAAGTCAAACAATGTGTATCATCCAGGCTTTTGAGCACCTTTTCGTACCGATCAAAACATAGTACTTGAGTCTTGAGCCGTTGGTACAATACAGTTACGAATATCGTTGATATCAACATTTCCGCTTGGCACCGGTCGATACCACATCAAGTTATTTTCCTGACGTAGTCACGCCTCAGACTCTCTGTCTCTCGCAGTCCAAACTTCAGAAACAACGACCGCTACACACCTTGGATAAAAGACAACACTGAGGAGTGAAGAGAGAAGACCCAACCACCATATAAGAGAGAAAACCCACCCATCAGCGTCTCTAAACGGCAGAACCTCCACTGTCATCTTTCTAACGTTCCAGGCCCTCCCCTGCATCTGCAGTTCCTCTGATATACTCTTCCCTGCATTGCCAATTGCCAGATCTGCTATCGTGCTACGCTATTCGCCCCCAACCGTCGCTCCTCTCCTTAGTCTTCACTGCTGCCATCAACTGCTTTACTGTCGCCAGTACCCTTACGTTGTGTTTGTGTTTTATGTGGGCTATGGATTATGGACTGGCAAAGTTTAGTGTTTTTTTTTTTGAGAAATTAAAAAATATATTAAGGAATAAGGGTTAGCATAAGAAGAGTAATGCTGCAAAGACCCCTTAATACACTGATACAACTCTGTTAGTACTAAAACTACAACATAAAGACCAAGCCAAAGCTATATCATTAATACAAAAATGACAAAGCATAAGGAGGAAGCCTAGAGTATTGTTGATCAATTAGGGAATATCTGATTTCTACTTTTTGAACTCTTTCAGAAGCTTCTTGATTCGGATGGAAGCGACGCGTAACTCAGCTGGCAAAGGTGGCGACGTGGGTGTCCTTCTCTTCTTCTCCTTCCTTATCCGTGTTCAATGGATCTCTACTTAGGTAAGCCTTTTCTTTAGGATCGCTACGTTTCTTAGCAATTTAGGGCACAAATAATATTATTCCTTAAATCTCCAGACATGGCTAATCAAAGGAGTAAGCGATTCACTCTGAGGAGTTCTCTTTCAGGTAGGCATCTCAACTAGATTTGTTCTTTTCTGCTATTTTGTGCTCATTGTGTCCCTTCATTCTGACATAGGGATATCTATGACGAAGGCTGGGAAGGGGAAGGGGGTACTACTTGGCTTTCGACAGGTGAGTCCTGATCTTCTCTACCTTATAAAGGCATGATTTGTAATTGTATTCTTGAATGAATGACTGTAGTCTTGATTTCTGAACTGTTGTTTAGGTTGAACTCTGGTTATGCTTTTATTGTGTAATAAGAAACGATGACTAGATTCTTTATGTGAGAGTTATTCCTCTGCTATAGTGAGAGTTCAACTGATTTATAATCAGTTGTTCTCTTATGATAGCTATAATAAGCTCTATAATAGAGAATAGGGTAGTAGACTTTTGTTCAAACCTTCTGTGGTTCCTTTCCTTCCAGATTGCTTGAGTGCAAGTAACAACTGTGATTACAATAACTGCTCCATCAAATTTAGAAACCTGTAGATGGGGTAACTACAATAGTATATCATAGAGTTTGTTCAAAATTGGATCAGCATTACTTGAGAATTTTTCCCAAATTTCTTTAGAGAAATTGCACTCAAATAACAGATGGTCCATTGTTTCTTTCTTTAGATTAAATAAAATACACATCTTTGAGGAGGGCTAGAATTACAACCTGTCTATTATGCTGAGTCTGTTCAACATTACAAACTAGAGAAGAAAGTTGGTTTTAGGTCTAAGCACCTTATTACATACCATAGAGTACCATCTCACTCTATTAGTTATCCCATCCTTCAATTTTTTAGCTTCCTTTAATATTATTTCTAAAACTGGAATCCCTTTCCATACATAAGTATCCTTTTCTCCAAGACTTATGAATTGTGGAATGGCAGAAGTCTAGTTTTTTCAATTGATAGTGACCATCTTCCATTTGTGATTATTTCTTTGAGCTTAGTATTCATAGGAAACCTTACCAGTAGGGTTCTTGCTAGCTGGTTTTGAAATAATGCTCCTTGCTCAATCCAATTATCATGCCATAGGGAAAATTTTTCTCTAGTCCCTATTTAACAAGAAATGTTATGTTGTACTTCATCCTTCATTTTCAGAATTTGGCTAAAGAACTAAGTAGAACTGTCCTTGAGTCTTAGAGCCCAAAAACTCCCATCTTTTAATATGTATACGTGAATCCATTTGATCCATATTGACTGCTTATCACTAAGGATTCTCCAGATTCTCTTAGTCATAAGTAATATGTTTTTCATGGTTATTGATTCCAGACCCAATCCCCCCTCTTTTTTTAGTTGACAGATACCCTTCCAGCTGACTTTTGCTTTCCCTTTCTCTCTATTCTTATTCCCCCATAGGAATTGCTTCATCATTCTTTTTAAGGTTTTGGTAAGCCCCTTGGAAAGAAAAAGATAGGAGCACCAGTAAGTTTGCATTGATGAAATAACTGACTTCAAGAGCTGAAGTTTCCCTCTATAGGATAGAGCTTTATTAGCCCATAAACCCAATCTTTTCTGAATTTTTTCAATTAGATGAATACGTTCACAAAACCTTAGTCTTCTAGATGAGATAGGGATTCCCAAATAAAGGAGAGGAGGCTCCTTCAATTCCATTCTGGTTGCTACAGTCAAAGCATTTAAGAGGTGAGAAGTACTTTTTAATAGCATGAAGTAACTCTTTTGACGGTTAATACTCAACCCCGACATCTCTTTGAAAGAATTGAGAGTGCTCATCAGTTAAGAGACTAAGTGGACATTTGCCTTGCTTAAAAATGTGAGGTCATCTGCAAAACATAAGCTAGTTAGTGAAATCTGCTTACATTTTGAATAGTATTTGAAGCCTGGGTCCTTAGAAGAGTTATATTTCAGCATTTGAGTGAGAACCTCCAAGCAAATTAGGAATAGATAAGGCAATAGAGGATCCCTCTGCGTAAGTCCTTTTTTTTCCTTTAAACATCTTCGTAGGGCTCCCATTTATCAGAATTCCGTAAGATGTATAGTAATGAATTCACTAATCCACCTTAAGAACCTACGAGGGAATTTCTTGACCTCCTTAGATTGTAGCAAAAAGCTCTGGTTCACACTATCAAAAGCTTTATGTAAGTCCACTTTGATGGTATAGTTATGAAGATTGTTTTTGCAGTTATACCTTTTCAATAGCTCCTGGACTATAAGAATACTGTCCCTAATATCCCTATTCTTCATAAAAGCTCCTTGATTATCACCGATGAGATAATGCAGAACCTCCTTCAACTTGTTTGCCAAAATCTTTGCAATAATTTTATAGAGAACATTTGTGCAAGAAATAGGTTTGAATTCACTCCAATAGGATGGATTTGACTTTTTAGGGATTAAACACAGAAAAGTCTTGTTAATCTCGTTTAGCAGGGCCCTTTTTTGGAAGAACTCATCGATTGCCTTCTTTACTATTCCCCACAAAGTACTCCATTTTTTTATAGAAGAAACCATTCAAGCCATTAGGGCCAGGACCTTCAGAGCCATTCATGTGTAACACCTTTCTATTTCTTGGTTTGTAACAGGCCTGATTAATAAGGAAACCATATGTTCAGGACTAATGTCATCTCCTAAGTCAGGAGGGGAAGCTACTGAGCCTGGAAGGTTCTTATAGAAGCTAATAGCTTCCTTAGCTATTCCTTTTTGTCCAACCACAACCTCTCTAGCTTTAGTTTTAATAGAGGTGATTTTGTTTGTATTCTTCGTAGCTTGCACTGAGTTGAAGAAGAATTTAGTACATCTGTCTCCTTCCTTTAGCTAGTTATTATAAATCTCTGTTTCAATAGTGAGCGTGGTTATCCACCAATTGCAAATAATCCTTTAAAACTTCCTTTTTAGCAGTGGCTATTGAGTCATCTATGGGATTATCCTCCAATGAGGTCTAAATAGCTGATAATTTATCTCTAGCCTTATTAATTTCCTTCGAAAGGTTTTGTCCTCTTTTTGAATTGAGGGATTTTAGTTCTTGTTTAATAGCCTTAAGCTTTTGGGGGAAAATATACAAATTTGTGCCAAAGCAGTCATACTCTATCCCCTTCAATATTGCCTCATGAAAACCCTCCATAGTTGCCAATAAGTTGTTAAATCTAAATGGATGAAGAATTCTGATCGAGTTGAACAAGTTGTCAAACCTTATAAGAGTATGGTCAGAAATACCAGAGTCTAGGAATTTTGCTGAACTTCCTGAAAAGGAATTTAGCCAATCCACATTTACCAAAGCCCTATCCAACTTTTTCTTGACGTGCCAAATTGAGCTTTTTTTGTTTGACTAAGTAAATCTATGGCCTTCAGATTTCAGATCTGTGAGTTCCACCTCCTGCACATAATCATACATATCTGAAGAATAATTGTGTAAGTTACAATTACCTTCTACTTTAGATATATTTAATGTTGTGTTAAAGTCACCACACACTAACCAAAGAGGATTTGTCAAGGCCTTTATTCTTCTTATAGGATTCCAGAGTTCAGTCCTTTGAAATCCAAGGTTAAAGTTATATATAAAGTAGCCAAGACACTAGAGTTTTCATCTTGAAGGAAATCTTAGTGTGAATAAACTGTTGATTTGTTTCAAGAATGTTCACCTCCAATGAATCACCATCATAAGCAATAATAATCTTAGCATAGGCGTGGCTTTAGTGGTTTGTTGAAAACTGTCATTTCCTACCCAAACAACATAGCTTGTTCAGATTTGTTTCCTTAATTTTAGTTTCCAAAAGACAAAAAACTTGAGGCTTCTCCTTCAGGACAAAATCCCTTATCGTATTAAGCTTGGAAGGGTTATTTATTCCACTTATATTCCATACTATCACAATCATAAGAGATTGCTCTTACGTTTGGAGCCTTTCCTACTACTCCTATTACTTTTCTTAGAAGTCTCTTGTTCAAACTGCTCCTCTTAAGGTCTACCATTTGGCGGTGCAACCTTTTAAAAGCTTAGTTCATTTTGTTGGGGATTAGAGACTCCTTCATCTTGAATAGTAACACTAGTTTCTAGCCCATTCCTTTCCTTGTCCATTTGATAATTTTTATGATCAGACAAAGAAATCAAATCTGATTCTATCTTTCTGTCTAGAGCTAGACTATTTTTTTTCTTGATTGTTTCCCCCAATTTTAAGAGGATCTTTTTCCAACTGAATAGGTTCAGTATTTTCAACAACGTGTTCATTCTTTTCTCCCTCTTTCTTTTCTTCCGAATCACACTTTTCTATTCCCATCACTTCCCAACAGTCTCCTCTAGCGAAGATTTTTTCAGTAGGTTTCTATTTTTTACCTTAAGCTTTCAACGATGGTTTCTATTTGTACGTAACCAAAACTCTGTCCTCTCTAAGTGAATATTCATTTGCCAACCTTAAGATAGGAATGCAATCCTTCGTTTCTTTTGAGATATCCATGCTTACACACAATCTGGCAAAACCGAACCTTTTCCTCAAAGTAGTGTTCTTATCCATATATATAGGTTTCCCTAAATAGCTAGCTAGCATGCCCAATCCTTTGGTAGTCCAATATTCTAGAGGAATATTGTGAATGTTCACCCATAAGGGAATGCTTTTCATTCTAATTTTTTCTAGTTCCATTCCCGATTGCCAATTTTGAAGGAATACTGGGAGTTGTGAAATGTGTTAAAGGCCTTCTTCAATTACTTTATGTGCTTCTGATTTTGAAGAGAAAGTGAAAATGACGTTGTCCTCCTTAATAAGCATTACCTCTATTAGTCCTCTTCCTTTACAGTTCCTTTGAGTCCAAGCTTGTATCACAGGAAAGACAGGTCTTTTATCCATGAAAAATCCAACTAGGGTTGATTCCCATGTCTCAACTCCTTCCTGTAGAATTTCTAGGCTAGGAGCCACCATTAGTTTCCTTTTAGTCTCCACAGGGGCACTGAAGACCAAGGGAGAATCAGAATTGTCTCCCACAACCTGTTTCTATGTCTTCCTAGTTCTTATACAAGAAACTCCTTTTGTTAGACCTGTCTTCTCAGGAGCTAAACAGATGTTGAGGGAGGGGTATGTTTAGAGAGGGTGGGTGAGGGGAATTGGGCTGAAGAGGATTGGGAGGGGGAGGAGGGGTTCTCATGAAGGTTAGCATTTTTTTTGGCTCGATGGTGCAAAGGAAGGTGCAAGGGGAGGCGACGGTAGAGGTGTAAATGATGGAGAATGGTTGAAAGGTAAAGGGGTGAATTCGAATAGGTTGAGGGGTGTGGTGTCTAACATTGTAAGGAATCAAAGCTAGTTTTGGTAAGTAACAGAGTTACAAAATTTTGTGCAGGGTGTGTTGGTTTTGTAATGGTAAGGAAAAATAGGTAGGACAAAGTTTTATGATTGCAAAGACAACAACGCCCCTAGACTAAAACCGAAAATGGATGGAGGAGGAGAATGGGGGATGGAGGACTTTATTGGGAGACAAGGGGAAAATGGTGGAAGGAATGAGAGTTTCAGTTGGTGAAAGATAAGGTGGGGGAGGAGGAAGGTAGCTATATTGAACTACTACCTACATTGTCACTCGGAGTCTTGGGGCACTGGGTTGGTATGCGATGATTCCTCAGCTCTAGAAAACTTATGTTTAGAAATTATGATTGTTGCTTGGTGATCGACCTGGTAGAGTTTAGTTTTGTAACATATGAATCACGGAATTATTTATGGCCTGATGGGTTTAATTTGTTTAAGTCATTGACTTAACTAAAACATGTAATTTAATATAGGTTTAAATATGTTTTAGTATAATATTATATATTGGATTTTAGATTTTGGATTTAGAATGAATTTTATGACTGTGAGAAGTAAAAAATAGGTTTGAAATTTTAGTTCAAATTTTGGATTTGGAATGATTTTATGATTATAAGCAATAAAAGATAGTTTGGATTTTTAAATTTGGAACGACTATGAAATAAATTGTTAGATCAAATTTGAGATTTGAGATAATTTTATCATTCTGGAATTTATAATTGGTTGAGATTTTATTATTTGAGATCATTATGGAATAAAATATAATACATTATTTGCTCCCATATAGATTATAATTATGAGAGTATAATGATTTTGTTTAATTCAATAATGTCAATTTTGTAATGTGGAATTATATATTGCTAAGAAAAATGTAAGATACAAGAAATTGATGTATGCTATTAATGTTTCTATAGATAAGTTTTTCATATTTCTTCTACAATTATTCATTTGACTTTTTTAATATGTTCATATTCAAATTGTTTCCTTCACATCATTAAAGAATTTATTTGGACATGTTAAAGTCATAATTCATAACATGTTATAAATATGATAATAACATTTATACGATATTAGTTCTATGAGTTTTATTTTTTAAGAAGCATATATTCGATATATATGGTAGGTATATTAACAAATTTTGAATTTCTTAGAAATAAGCCTTAGATTTTCTTAAGGACTCGTTCATGAAGTCTACTTGTATGTCTATATCATATGATTTTTGAGAAGTTGCTATTGATATATTTCTTCTTGTTATTTTACACATAAATTATTTTGTATTTTTTCATGTCACTACTAGTTAGCAATAACGATTCTCAGACGATTGAATTTGACTATAAGATGTATATATATATGTTTAGAGTTCAAGTTGTGTATATGTTTTTAGAATCTAAGATGTACTTTTGTGTTTGTTTTGAGTTGAACAACACGCATTTTACAATAATAGTTAATAATGAAATTAAATTGAAAGAACACTTTATTTTGACATAAAATTATTAATTTAATTTTAACTTATGTCTTCATTTTTACTTTTACAGATAAATTGAGGGAAGTTCAAGTCATTCTAATAATTCAACCATTTTAGGATAATTCGATGATATAGTTTGGGCTTATGCTAGATTGGTTCCTAGAATGAAGAACCATAAATTTTGTTTGTATTGTAACAAGAATTTGAAAGGTGTGGGCATTACAAGATTAAAGAAGCATTTAGCTAGGATCATAGATGATGTTGAGCCTCGTAAGAAAGTGAGCCATGGAATGAATTGGAAAATAAAAACTTAGCTTGAAGAGTATCAACATGAGAAAGATAGAAGGCAAAGATTGAATTATGAAATTGGAAGAGGAATTTCTTGTTTGGGTGGTCAGGATGATAGTGGGGATGTTGAAGGTGGTTTTCTTACCTAATAAGAAGGGAATGTTGCATCTAATGTGAGGAAAAGAAGAAGATAGGCATCTAACTTTTTTACACCACCAACAAGTCTTAGAGCTCAGCCTTCAATACATAATGTTTTGTAATCTAAAGAAGCAGCTCATAATGTAGACATGGCAATGCCTAGATCATGGTATGATTAAGGTATATCATATATTGCCCCTGTTGGGACCCGATCCGGAAATCGGATCTCAACCGGAAAAGCGGAAAGACGAATCGGAAACAAAGTGGTGGAACAAATCGAATTGAATCGGAAACCCAAAATTGGGCCAAAACAAAATACGAATTCAAATCGGATAACAAAAGACAGATTAAAAGATTTATCAAACCGGAATCGAATAATCAAACACAGAGACAAACGAAAGCGAAACATAAGAAGATAGAATCAAAAGCGAAGCGAACACGAATACGAATTGAAAGCGGAAATAATTTCTGACAACCGTGAACAAATATTTTAGGAAAAGCATCGCGTTGGAAATCTTAAGACTATCGGTCTAAACTAATCCAAATC
>JANVCQ010061057.1:0-10377 GCA_025531925.1 Erythroxylum plowmanianum
TTTTGTAATTTTTAAAAAGTTTAGGGACTATTTTATAAATTTAAAAAATATCCCGAAACGGTACCCGGTACCGACCGGTATCGGTACAGTTTCGTTCCAGAGCTCAATCCGGTACCGAGCCCGGTACGGTATTCATAACATTGGCTATAACTGCACTAACCCCAGTTATCATTTAGTACAAAATTCTCATCATTGAGAAAAACTTCATCATCGTTATCATTCATATTTAATGCACCAAATGACATGTCAATGCTTTCTCATCTAAGATTATCTTCCAAGTTATTGACATCTACCAAATTCGATTCTTCAAAAACCTAATTTGCCAAAAGATCAATATTATCAATGAAATTGGATCAGTTGAACTACTTGTGTTATTAAGACTCCTAGTAAACAATTAAATTTAATTATTTTAAAATTATAAGAAATTATATCGAAATTAATAATGAAAATAACATACATTTCTCGAAGCTTTATTGTATCAAATAAAAACTAAGTCATTCAACTTCTTATGCTCCAATCTATTCCTTTTCTTTGAATAGATAAATTTAAATGTGCTCAATTTTCATTCACAGCCTGTTGCACTCACACATTGACTTAAAATCCCAATTGCAAACCTTTTCAATTCTGAAATACTATTTCTGAATTGATCCCACTAAGAAATTATAAGTTATAAGATAACAAAAGTAGTGTTATAAACAAAATAAAGTGATAATTAATTTTCAACAAATAAGAAAAAGGAAGTAACTAATACCTGGAGAAAGTTTTCCTCTTTGTTGAATAGCAATCAGCATTCCAAAATCTCCATAAGACAACTTGTAAAGCTCCATTTGTGAGCTTAAAAGATCTTGCATTGCGTCAATGTTAACAATTGTTGTAATAGTTAAAAACATTCCTCTATTAATTTCAACTTGTTTAGTAAGATCTAGTTTAAAATAAATACTAAGATTAAAAAATGCCCCAGCTGTAAACAATGGAGAAGAAAGTTGTCTTTCTCTTCTCTCATTAATGATTGAAAGATATGGTGTGTATAAAGAAGATCTATGTTTCAGATTAGCCTTGATTGCTTCTGTCGCTTTCTATGACATTAAAAATATAACCCATTGTTGGCTTTTCTTCATTATCAACTAAGAGAAGCACCCTCATCAAAGGCTTAGAAACTCGGATGAAAAATTGACATTGAGACCAAAATTCTCTATTTTTCAGTATAATATTACAAACCTCTACTCCAACATTAGACCTAGCATGCTGAAATGCAATCCACTTATTACTTGTAAACATTTGTTTTAACTCTTTCTTCATTGAAACAAAAAACTGAAGTGATAAAAAATTTGTTGCAAATCTTATTACAATAGATCGGCATAAATTCCTACCATTGATAAATTCCTTTCTCATCAAATTCAATACTCATGCACGATTATAAATGAACTTTATCATCTTTTTAGCTTTCTGCATAATCTCATCAATAACAGGAAAATATCTAGGATCCTCTATATTCTCCAGCATTAGGTTAATGAGATGTGCAACACAAGAAGTCCAAAAAATGAATTATATGTATTCTACAACCTTTTTCCTGCCTCTTTATAAGTGGAATCATTGTTAATAATAAAATGAAAAATATGTTCTGACCTATATCATTCACAACTTTATCAAATATCACAAACATAGTCTTAGTAGTTCTAACAAGACCAGATGCATCAATAGATTTCATAAACATAGAGCCGTTTGTAGAATAAACCAAAAAATGTATAATAGACTCTTGTCTCCTACTTGTCTAATCAACACACATGATTAAACATCCATAAGTACTTTAATTCACTCTTTTTTTAACTAAATAACTTCAAATTTCAAAAATAGACTAACTCAAAAGTTTACATCATAAGTCATCAATCCAAGGGCCTTTATATCCTAAATCATAAGAGGTTATTGCATCTGTCATAGATTGATAATAATAAGACTGAGAAGCAATGAATGATGAACATGTATCATACCATCATCTAGCTACTTCCATACCAACATTGTGAGTCGCATCTCTTGATTGCATTGTATTACGAATTGAGGGATATGGTCCAATAGTTGTTCGTGGTGTAAAGAAACTAGTCACCTACCTTCTTCTCTTCCTCGCATCAGGTTCATGTACTTCTTCTTGAGCTTAAGAAGGAACACTACCAATATCACTACCACCACTACTTCCATCTTCAACATTTTCAAAATCATCATGGAAACTAGAAAACGAACTTTTACTACCAATTTCAAAATTCAACCTTTCCCTTCTATTTCTCTCATATTGATATTTATTAAGTAATGTTTTCATTTGCCACTTCACTTCATGACTTACTTTTTTATAGGGTTCCACATCTCTTTTAACCCCAGCTAAATATTTTTTAATTAGGTGATTCCTCCACCTTTCAAATGCTTGTTATAAAACAAGCAAATAATATAGTTCCTCATACCAGGAACCAATGCAGCATGAACCCAAGCTGAATCATCGTATCTTTCAGAAGTGGATTGATTAGGAGTACTTGAACTTTTTTCCAATTATCTGTAAAAATAAATGAATGTATAAATCAAAATAAATAATACATACAAATAAATAACACATAATTTTAGTACATAATATGCATATATATCTTATATAATATAACTCATTATGTATGATTACATTATACACAATTCAATTTCGTAGAACACAATTCACTATAAGTTAAAAGCTAAAAATTCAAAACATTTAATATATATAATTACACAAAACATACATAAATACTTTTCATTTCTAACAATCACAAGACATACATAAACAATTTCCATTTTAAACAATTTTTATTTTCAATAATCACAAAACATTCATAATTCTATTTCCATTTCTAATAATTTTTATTTCCAACAATCACAAAACAATTTCCATTTCCATTAATCACAAAACATTCATAAAATAATTTCCAATTTCAACAATTTTTAACAATTTTCATTTCCAATAATCTAATTCCATTTCCATTTCTAACAATTTCCAACAATTTTCATTTCCATTAATCACAAAACATTCATAAAATAATTTTTATTTCTAATATTTTTCAACAATTTTCATTTCCAACAATCACAAAACATATATAAACAATTTCTATTTCAATTAATCACAAAACATTCATAATTCAATTTCCATTTCCAATAATTTTTAACAATTTCCATTTCCATTTTAAACAATTTTCATTTTCAACAATCACAAAATATACATAAATAATTTTCATTTCTATTAATCACAAAACATTAATAAAATAATTTCTATTTCTAACAATTTTCAACAATTTTCATTTCCAATAATCACAAAATATACATAAACAATTTCTATTTCCATTAATCACAAAATATTCATAAAACAATTTCCACTTCCAATAATCACAAAAATTCATAATTCCATTTCAATTTCCAATAATTCTTATTTCCATTTCCAACAATTTCCATTTATATTAATCACAAAACATTCATAAAACAATTTACATGTCCAACAATCACAAAACATGCATAAACCATTTCTATTTTCAATAATTTTTAACAATTTCTATGTCTAATAATCACAAAACATTCGTAAACAACTTCCATTTTCAACAATTTTCATTTCCAATAATCACAATACATTCATAAAATAATTTCCATTTCTAACAATTTTCAACAATTTCCATTTCCAACATCAACAAATCAAACATAAACAATTTCAATTTCCATTTCCAACAATTTTTAACAATTTCTATTTTCATTAATCACAAAACATTTATAAAATAATTTTCATTTCCATCAATCACAAAACATGCATAAACAATTTCCATTTGCAACAATTTTTAACAATTTCTATTTCCAATAATTACAAAAAATTTATAAATAATTTCCATTTCTAACAATTATCATTTCCAATAATTACAATACATTCATAAAATAATTTCCATTTCCAACAATTTTCAACAATTTCTATTTCCAACATCCACAAATCATATATAAACAATTTCAATTTTCATTTCTAACAATTTTCAACAATTTCCATTTCCATTAATCACAAAACAATCATAAAACACTTTCCATTTCCAATAATCGCAAAACATGCATAAATAATTTCTATTTTCAACAATTTTTAACAATTTTCATTTCCAATAATCACAATACATTCATAAAATAATTTCTATTTCTAACAATTTCAACAATTTCCATTTCCAACATCCACAAATCATACATAAATAATTTCAATTTTCATTTTCAACAATTTTCAACAATTTCCATTTCCATTAATCACAAAACAATCATAAAATACTTTCCATTTCTAACAATCGCAAAACATGCATAAATAATTTCTATTTTCAACAATTTTTAACAATTTCCATTTTCAATAATCACAATACATTCATAAAACAATTTCCATTTCTAACAATTTTAACAATTTCCATTTCCAACATCCACAAATCATACATAAACAATTTTAATTTCCATTTCCAACAATTTTCAACAATTTTCATTTCCATTAATCACAAAACATTCATAAAACAATTTCCCTTTCCAATAATCACAAAACATGCATAAAAAATTTCCATTTTAAATAAATTTTAACAATTTCTGTTTCTAATAATTACAAAACATTCATAAACAATTTTATTTCCAACAATTTTCATTTCCAATAATCACAATATATTCATAAAAAATTTCCATTTCTAATAATTTTCAACAATTTCCATTTCCAACATCCACAAATCAAATATAAACAATTTCTATTTCTATTTCCAACAAATTTTAACAATTTATATTTCCATTAATCACAAACCATTCATAAAACAATTTCCATTTCCAACAATCACAAAACATGCATAAATAATTTCTATTTTCAACAATTTTTAACAATTTCCATTTTCAACAATTTTTAACAATTTCCAATTCCAATAATTACAATACGTTCATAAAATAATTTCCATTTCTAACAATTTTCAACAATCTTCATTTCCAACATCAACAAATCATACATAAACAATTTTAATTTCTATTTCTAATAATTTTTAACAATTTCCGTTTCTATTAATCGCTAAACTTTCATAAAACAATTTCCATTTTTAACAATCACAAAACATGCATAAATAATTTCCATTTTCAACAATTTTTAACAATTTTCATTTCCAATAATCACAATACATTCATAAAATAATTTCTATTTCTAACAATTTTCAACAATTTTTATTTCCAACATCCACAAATCATACATAAACAATTTCAATTTCTATTTTCAACAATTTCCATTTCCATTTCTAATAATCATAATACATTCATAAAACAATTTCCATTTCTAACAATTTTCAACAATTTCCATTTCCAACTTTCATAAATCATACATAAACAATTTTCATTTCCAACAATTTCAATTTAAAGTTTCAAACATGAGGATCAAGTTGAAGGGTATGATATGATTTACATAACTGCCAAATAATGAATGACATATCTTATACAATTGTTCATACACATATATTCATAATATAATGATTAAGTTGAAAGATATATTCTTAACATGAGGATCAAGTTGAAGGATATAACTTCTTTGGAAATGTTTTTTTTCCTATTTAAAGCTTTGAATCTTCTTTTCATTTCTAACAAATCATAATATTATATACACAATTCTATATTTCATTCTTAAATATATATGTTGCTTTTACAATTTTTAATTGGCATTAATAAGTCTAATTATAAATGATTGGAACCTACAAGTCTTCAACATATTCACAATTTGAAAAAAAAAGTTCTTTTTGGGATACATTTATTACATCACTACTTTCACACATTATCTATTATAAATATTTATGATACCCCACACATATATATTACCAATTAGTTTAAGTTCAACATATTTTATACTCAATTAATTATTTACCCAAAACTAATACCTAAATAGGCAAATACTATCATTAACTACAACCGAATTATTATTAATTTCCAATTGTGTAATTTTATACTCAACTAATTTTTTTTTAACCTAAAGTCAATACCCAAATATTAAAAATAAAAAACCATTTCACAAATATTAAGAATGTGTCAATTAATGATTTAGGTTTTTACAATTTTACAAATTTAATATAATCAGTTTAAATTTTACATTTAAGTTGTTTTAACTTTCAGGTTCAACTTTCAATTTCATAATCAACAAGGTCGTGCATAATGCATTTCATTCATCCAAAAACTTATCATAAATTTTTTGATAAACTTACACCAATCTTTATAACCAATACATCATTCACTGTGAGTGACTCACTCATTCAATTCAACTCCATTTCCATTTCCAAATGACAATACCGTTATCATTCAACATTTAAACTCCATTATCCAACTAGATACACACAAATTGCAAATCACAAAACCAAGTTCCAACTTCCAAGCAATTCACAAATCCAAGATCCAATCGAACACAATAAAAAATGCAATTAAGATTTAAGCAGGAAAAATTGGCGAACTAAAAAAAATAGACCCAAAAATAATTCACTAGCTTTGGGTCTCTGGTTTGGGTCTTCGAGTCAGGTAATGGATTAACGAGTCAGAGGCTTCGGGTCTGGGTGACCTGCAACTGCGAGGCTGTGACCTTCTCTCCTCCTTTAGACGTTCAGTGGTGACGATGTGGTGCAATGATCCCCATAGAGGAAGTTGAAGATGGTGGCATCTTCGAGAGACATGAAGGGAGAAGCCGAGGGAGGATCTCTGTCCTCTAATGTTGGCATGGATGGGGGAGGATGAGGGAAGGAACGGCATAGTCGGACCAGTCACCAGTATCATCAGAGATGAAGAGGAGAATGAGAGAGAGAGAACGACAGTGGTGGTGAGTGAAGAAGTGAGAATCGGTGTGAGAGAGAGAGAAAAAATGAGAAGGAAGGTTCAGTGGAGATAGAAACCCGGGGGGTCATTTAGACGACGATCGATGGCGGCGACAGTGAAGTAAGAATTGGTGAGAAAGAGAGAGAAAAAATAGAGGAAGGAGAAGGAGAAGGTTTGAGAGAGTTAGAAAGATCAGTCGATCGCACATGTCAGGGGGTTCAGTTTAGGTTTAGGAAAATTTTTAAAAAGTTGCAAATAGGTCCTTCATTTTTTTGAATTTTATGGTACCGACCGGTATGTCCCTATTGGACCCCTGAATTTTTTTCAATTATTATTGATTGATTTTTTTCATATTTTTAGAATTGAGTCATTAATTTGATGGGTATAAATAGAGATTTGAAATTTGATGGAAAGATTTGAATTAAGTAGAGTTAATATGGTGTTTAAGAAGATTACAGGAGTTAGGAGGTAAACAAAAGAAGGGGCAAAATGGGAGGTCCAAAAGAGAGGAGGGGTATTTTTGGAAGGACAAAACCAAAATGTGGTCTTACATTTAAGAGAAGGAGAAAACGTGAATTGGGACAAAAGAAGAGAAATAAGAAAGAGAAAGAAGAGAGATTTCGGTGATTGAGAGAAAAGAAGAGAGTTGAGCTAGGGTTTCTTCATTTCTTAGCTTTTGAGAGAAATTTTGAAGTAGTTCAAGAAGAGAAAGAGGTAGAGGAAGAGAAGAGCTTCCATTTGAGCCAAAGATCTCTTCATTTGGTAAAGAACTAAGGTAAGATCACCTAAATCTTTTGGGATGTTTGGAAGGATTTTAGTTCATAGAGTTTAGAAAATCCATGGGTTTAAGTATTCTAGCACCAATTTTAGTGATTGTGCTTTGTGAGATTTTCAATTGAAAACCTTATTGATTGGGATTTTTGTTATTGTATAAGGGGATCGAAGAGGCAAGAGGAACAAGAGAAGAAGCATTTTGAGTAAGTCTTTAAGCAAGGAGACCAAGGTGGGTTACATGTTTATAATAGAGTTATAAGCCATTAATGTTTTTACGAATCAAGAAAGTAAAATGATTTCAATTACTTCATAAATGTTGCTTTTAATGCTTTTGAATGATTTGAAAAATCTTTATATGTTTGGTACGTGAATTTTGTTGACGAATTTCAAAATGAAAAAGGAAATGGTTTTGAAATATTCATGTTATGCCTTAAAACATGTCATGGCATTTTGTATGGACGAAAAGACGTAAAAGCATGAAAGTATGAGCATATGATAAAATAATTTGAGCATGATTATGTGGTTTTGTTTGGGCGAGAGTGGAACCATTCTGTTCATCACATGCATATTGATAAGAGCCTTCTCTCGGCTGCCCGCTTGTGGCATATGAGCTCCGAAATTGGACTCATTCTGTTCATAGGGTAAACTTTGGTTTCTTCATTTTGTTTCCATAGAACCCTCAAGCCATTTGTTTGTGCATTGCATCTTTAAATTGTCAAGAATGGTGCATAATTGAGTGTTATGCTTTGATAGTGAAATGTACATGCTATGTTTATGTGATGATGTGTAATTATGAGTTTTTGAGCTAGACTTGAGAATTTGAGAACAAAGTATGTTATGAATTCAAAATGACTTTTATAAGACAAATGAGCATTTGAACTGTCATGACCCGGTACCACATCAGGCTCATGACAATCGCCACGTAACTGGGCTAAAGACACTAACGGTATCCTTAATCCGACTATGCAAGGCTAACTGAATATTAATTCTTTTCTTTTTCTTTTTTTTGAAAAAATTTGGGCAGCACAACGGCTGTATTTTAAAAAATCCCAAAACCTACAAACGATTTCAAATACACTTCTATATTCACATCCAACCACAACTTCAGAACGCTCTAGTCCACTCAAGGCAATCTCAACTCTAGGCAATCTCAACTCTAGGCAATCTCAACTTAAGGCAATCTTAACAATAGTATCAATAGTTCATACATAAAATCTTTTACATAACACAAGGCAATCAAAAGTTAACTCACAAAATCATAAAACGTATCTACATAAACACAGTTCATGAGCCACCAGATAACAAAATTAAAAACTAAGAAACTACCCACATGCGGTAATACCCCGAAAATGTCAAAAGACCATACGATCCACTTAGAGCTTCAAACTTACTAAATTAACCTGCATGGTTAGAAAGCGGAGAGCGTAAGTACATTAGGTACTCAGTGAGCAGGAAAGACATATATTTCAAATAGAATCCGATTCATACCAAGATGGTATAGATAACCTATAAAATGAATATATATCACATAGAAAACACATAGGCCCAGCCTATGACTCAACATATACTGATTAGAAACCATATAGGCCTAGCCTATTAACTCACTCATCCAGTGAACATAGGTTTTAGTTCTAGTACAAAAAATATAAAAACATCATATTTATAAATCAAATATCGATAGGAAAACCAATATCAGGATAAGCCAAAACATTCATGTGTGACACCACTAGTTGGCCAAACTAATGTACACACCCACCGATACTTGGTGTTGGCTCGACTTTCATCCGTAGTGATTCCGGACCATAGTCGATAAGAGCGTCATGACCCTAGGTGATGACCTCGTCGATATCCAAACCCTAGGTGTGGAATCACCCGCGAGTCCGATAGAAAGGTATCGATACGGCGACTCGACTTTAATGTATCAGCGTCAAGGGTACGGGGCTTAATCATAATCAGTTGTGCCCAGCACACGATTGGGAAATCGTTTCCTCACCAATCGCAAAAATCATATACAACATTTAAGTATCAAAAATCAAGTAAGGCATCATGCCTTTATTTATCGGTCCAACCGTTAAAATGAAACCATGCTATGACTCTGAGCCAAAAGAGAAAACATACACATAGCATATATGACTCATTTATGCATAAGTAAGTTTGAAAAAATTATTTCATGCCATAACAGTCATCTTTTGCAATCTAAGTGCAAAGTCGTTCAAAAACATAGTTTTAGAAAACAAAACATTATTCTTTTACACTTCAAGTGCAGGTTTGTTGAGAACAATGTCATTTCTCAAAATACGAAATAAAAACATAAATTGCACTCCAATAGCAAAGAGTTATTCAAAACCGTATTGTTTATTAAATAGACAAATATACTAGCATTTATTGGAGATTAAATTCTACTATGCATTACCTAGGTCCAAAATTCACATACAAGCCATCATACAAGTCTTAGAGTGATCTAATTCCATATGAGAAATATGGTTCCCCAACTCACCTGAAAAGAAGGTATACACTCTCTTAACTTCATCAATCCTGGGTACGGGCTCCTTGATTCCTAGCTTCCGAGCCTTTATACATAAAGGACATATAATGAAATTACTACTTAACATAAATTTTATAATTATACAACATCACATAAGTATATAAAACACAATATCATTCCCTTTGAGCTATAGGATTAAACACTTTAATTCCTCACATAGTTACTTCCCTACTATCCACATTAGTTTTTCTTTTGCATTTTCTAAGGCATTTAATGCCTTTAATCTAATACTTACT
>JANVCQ010061085.1:0-10376 GCA_025531925.1 Erythroxylum plowmanianum
ACTCCTTCGTCCGACCTCCAATTGAGGTGAGGTTTGAACCAGTAGATTCCTAAGAAATATATCTTTCACTCCATAAATTTTGGTATCACTTAGAGTCAAATTGGAGAAGTTTGCACTGAAGGAAATTGAGAGGTCAGTTGAGAGAGCATGTTTCAGGGAGTGACAGTGTTAAGCCTAAGAAGTTGGGTCTCGAATCCAACACCAGTTGGGCTCTGGAAACGGGGTCCAACATATATGAACTGAGGATCAAAGGTTTGGATTTCTTATGCAGTACAGATTGAAATTGAGTTATGAACCAATAACCTAAATTCACAAAAATGTGCCTATCTATACACAACAGGAAATAAAATTCTACTTTCTCCAATGTTCCTGCGGCATCTTTATGACCCAAAAAATTGTATGCTAAAAGTCTATAGATTATTTTTAAAACAAGATTTCTAAGAAAGGAACTCTTAGAAATACTAGCGTTACATGGATTTGTATCAACAAACCATTGACTCCATAATTCCAATGCATTAAAGTCTTCATGATAGTCACATTTAGCATTGATAAACAACTCAGTCTCAATTTCAGTAGTCGAAACAAAACCCATAGCAACATTGAATTCAATAATTGATAACACAAATTCTTTTCCCATCAATCAAAATTTAACAACCTCTTTCGTGAACACATTAAACTCATCAATACAATTAAATTGCAATGTGATATAGAATTCCCTACTTAATTCAACATTTACAGGGTAATTAATTCTAGCAAACACACTCTAGCCAATTGGACCCATCAATTGCTTGAAAGAATCATAAACATTCAATGCTTCAAGAGTGTCAGAAAGAATAGACTTACAGGGATAAATTTTTCATTCACTGAGTTGTTGAAATTATGTTGTATCTTCTAGAAGTCGGAAAGATGTGCAACCCCCAACTCTAGTGGTCAATTTGTTGTTGTTTTCGACTTCTTTGCCTCTCTTTGTCCTTTGACGTGTTCGTGGTGCTGGAGTAGCAATTGTTTGCGCTTGGACTGTTGCAAGAGGTGGTTTGGTGGTGGTTTATTCGGTAGTTAAAGTGAGTTATGGTGGAGGAAAATCAGCAACAAAACATATTGGAGTGGCTAGTCTACGAGAATCACTTTTCTTCTTTGACATTGTGTTGATTTCGTGAAAAACGTAGATTTGGAAGTTGCAAAAGAAGAGTAACAAAACCAGCAAAATCACAAATTAGGGATGAGAGTATTGTCAGTGGAATGCAAATTAAGAGATGGGTGTTGTGTGGAAGTGTATTGAGCATAAAATTAAGAGGAGGTGTTGGAATCTGCAGTAAAAATCGATAGTGAGAGAAGGTGAATGAAAGAAGAAGAGGGAAAAGAGAGGGGAAATAAGGGGCGACGGGAAGAACCAAAAATTTTTAGTTTTTTCAATATTTAATTTTTAAAATAAAAATGACAGAAATGAAAATGTTAAATTAAATTCCTAACTAAATGAAATAAACATAATGAAATGAAAATAAAAATTGTTGAAAATAAATAACATAAACAAACCTGAAAATTTTATGGGTTTCTCCGAATGCACTTCTTTAAAGTCTTTAGCTGGACATGTTTCTTTTCTTACCTGAATAGAAATAGGTTGGGGGTACCAATTATATTTCTTCCACTCGCTCGATCGAAAATTTTTTATAATATGGCTTCAGGCGATGTCCGTTAGCTTTAAATATCTTAGAGGTATCTAAACTCTGAATTTCTATTGCATCATGAGAAAAAAAGTTAGTAACAATAAAAGGTCCAAGCCAACGAGATCGTAATTTTCCTAGAAATAACTTAAGCTTTGAATGATAAAGAAGAACTTTTTGTCCGATTCAAAAATGTTTCCCAGAAATCATTTTATCATGAAAATCTTTAGTTTTTTCCTTATAAATTTTCACATTTTCATATGCCTTATTACAAATTTCCTCTAATTCTTGCAATTGCAATTTCCTATTGTTACTAAATTCCACCTGATCCATATTCAACTGTTTTATAGCCCAATAAGCTCTATGCTCTTTTTTCACAAGTAAATGACAAGGCTTATTGAAAACTAACTTATAAGGCGACATACTTATAAGAGTTTTGTATGCAGTTCAATATGCCCACAAAGCATCGTCTAATCTTAAACTCCAATCCTTTCGATTCGGATTCACCACTTTCTCTAGTATGTATTTGATCTCTTTATTGGACACCTCAGCTTGCCCATTTGTCTGCGGATGGTAGGCGGTAGAGATGCGGTGTGTGATACCACATCTTTTCATCAAAGCTTCAAAAATTTTGTTACAGAAATGGGTTCTTTGATCGCTAATGATAGCTCGAGGCATTCCAAACCTAATAAAAATATTAAATTTAACAAAATCTATAACAATTTTAACATCATCAAATATAGTAGCCTTAGCTTCAACCCATTTCGAAACGTAATCCACAGCTAACAAAATGTAGTCCTTACCAAAGGAGGAAGGAAAAAGACTCATAAAGTCTATTCCCCAAACATAAAAAATATCACATACAAAATGTTCGTAAGTGGCATTTGATTCCTCGATCCCAAGTTACCTGTTCTTTGAGAACGATCTCAAGACTTGCAAAATATGTGAGAGTCATAAAATAACTTAGGCCAAAATAGTCCACATTCTAAAATTTTTCGAGCATTTCTTTTGGGGCCAAAGTGTCCCCCACACACAGATGAATGACAAAAATGTAAAATAGAAGGAATTCCATCATCTGTGACACATCTCCTAACAATCTGATCAGAACAAAATTTCCAAAGATGAGGCTCATCTCAAATGTATTATTTAACCTTTCGCTTGATTTTATCTCTCTCAGCTCTAAATAAATCACTAGGTAAAGACTTAGTTACTAAAAAGTTTACTATGTCCGCATACCATACAATTGCCTGTTAATTTACAAATTTTCCATGAAGAACATCAGATGCGATACTTGGAGTGATCCTGCTTAGGTGATTGGCCACCAAATTTTTAGCTCCTTTCTTGTCGCAGATTTCTAAATCGAATTCTTGAAGAAGTAAAATCCATCGAATTAATCTCAGCTTGGCCTCTTTCTTGTTCACCAAATATTTCAGAGCTGCATCGTCTGAATAGATGATCACCTTTGTCCCCAACAGATATGACCAAAACTTCTCCAATCCAAAGACAATTGTTAAAAACTCCTTCTCCATCGTAGAATAATTTTTCTGGGCATCATTAAGTGTCATGGATGCATAATAAACAACATGAGGTACCTTGTCCACTTTTTGGCCCAACACAATGCCAGTTGTATAATCCGAAGCATCACTCATTAGCTCAAAGGCATGTCTCATTGTGGTGGCTGAATAATCGGCGCTGTAGTAAGTCTCTCCTTGAGTTCATCAAACACACTTTTGCATGGCTCGTCAAAATCAAATTTTACATCTTTTTGGAGCAATCTGCACATAGGTTGTGCAAGTTTGGACCCTTGATAAATCGCTGATAAAATCTTGCGTGACCAAGAAAAGAATGAACTTCCCAAACAGTTGCGGGGTAAGATAAAGATCGAATACATCTATCTTATCCCTATCGACTTTAATTCCTTTTGAAGAAATAGTATGACCTAAAATAATACCTTGATCAATCATGAAATGAAACTTTTCATAATTTAAAACCAAATTAGTTTCAATGCAATGTTTTAGCACTTTTTCAAGGTTGACAATGCATTTTCAAAAGACTCCCCATAGACCGTGAAATCATCCATAAAAATTTCTATGCAATTTTTCACAAGATTGGAGAAAATACTTACCATACACCGTTGAAATGTCGCGGATTTATTGCACAATCCAAATGGCATTCTTCAGTAAGCAAAGGTGTCAAATGGACATGTGAAGGTTATCTTCTCTTGATCCATAGGTGCTACCAAAATCTAGTGATATGCTAAATAGTCATCTAAACAATAGTGAGATTTACCTGCAAGTCTTTCAAGCATTTGATCAATAAATGGAAGCAAAAAATTATCTTTTCTAGTAACTGAATTAAGCTTCCTATAATCTATGCATACCCTCCAACCATTTTGAACATGAGTTGGTATTAACTCACCATCGTTATTTTCAATCACAGTCACACCAGTTTTCTTCGAAACTACCTAGATCGAACTTACTCAATTACTATCCAAAATTGGATAAATGATGCCAATGTCAAGAAGCTTCAAAATCTCTTTCTTCACCACTTCCATCATGGGTGGGTTTAGACGACGTTGTGGTTGCCTCACCTCCTTCGCTTTATCTTCCATCAAAATTCGATGCATGCAAATAGTAGGACTAATACCTTTCAAATTAGCCACCGTCTAACCGAAAGCTTCTTTATTCTCCTTTAATACGTTAACCAGTTGGCTTTCCTGTACATCTGAAAGTTAATTAGAAATAATAAGAGGCAATGTGTCTTTCTCACCTAAAAAGATGTACTTCAAATGACTAGGTAGGCTCTTCAATTCCAATATTGGTGGGTTGACTAACGAAGATGTTTCCATGAACGTGAGCTATTGAAGAAAAGGTTCGATGGTCTCCCCACATAATGATGTCTCCACTTGTTCACTAGCTAATGTCGTGTCCTCACTTCCTTGCCAACATGATGCGTTTTCCTCTTCAAGGATGATTCCAAGCCCATCTTTGTCCTCCAAAATCCATTTTTCCTACACCCATGTATCAATAAAATCCATAGAAATAATAAGTTGTTCATCATCCCAAATTTTCATGATATTATATATATTGAACTTAATTAATTCACCATTAAATTCCATAGTTAAAGATCCATCATGAACATCTATTTTCGTTCTAGTGGTTTTCAAAAATAGCCTTCCAAATAAAATTGGAGTGGAAGAAGATGCATCATCAATGCCCATCTACAAGATATAAAAATCAACCAGAAAAGGCACATTCCTTACTTGAACCAAGATATCTTTTAACACACCCTTCAAATAAGCATTTGAGCGATTCGCTAATTGAATCACTATTAAGAGGTCTAACATTTAAAGATTTATACACATCGTATGGCATGACATTTATGGTCACACCTAAATCTAACATAGCTCTTTCAATCTGCAAATCACCAATTTGGCATGAGATAGTAAACATACCTAGATCTTGACATTTTGGTGGAAGCTTGTTCTTTTGCAAAATCGTTGAAACGTTCTCTCCCAATTGCAATTTCTCATCAAACTTTAATTTCCTCTTTAAAGTACTAAGCTCCTTAAGGAATTTAGCATACCGTGGAATCTGTTTAATTGCATCATGGAGAGGAATGTTTACTTGGACTTTTCGGAAAGTCTCTAAAATTTCCTTCTCTTACTCTTCCTTCTTTACTTTGGCGAATCGACTAAAAAAAGAGGTGGAATCACCATGTTTTGTAGCTTGTTTGGCATTAATTCTGGTTTTGAAGGTGCCTTTTACATGATTTCTTCCTCTACCTCTCTTCTGGAATTTTTCAAAAATGGTTCCTACAATTCCTTACCACTCCACAATGTGATAGCCTTCGTACTTTGTCTAGGATTAATCTCCAGTTGTACTGGAAAATTTCTAGAAGTTCACTCTTCTAATCAATTTATGACAATCGCCATTTGGCTCATTTGATTTTCACTAGTTTTAGTACTTGCTTCTATGTTTTGTTGCAACGTCAAAGAGTTAGTAGCCAAAGATTGAACTATATCTTCCAAAGAGGACTTACCTTCGGAATAGGATGTTATATTTTGATTTTACTGAGGCATGTATGGTTGTCATAATGCTGGAAATTTGTGGTCTCTTGCTGTCCTTGAGGATTCTCATATTGCAAATTTGGGCGATCGCACCACCCCGGATTGTAGGTATTAGAAAATGGATCGTACTTCCTTTGACTCAGCCCAGCAAATCCTCCCATGACATTCCCCTACTCTGTGTTTTCCTCCTATAAAGTTGGGCATAAATCAATCGAATGTCCTAACATTGAATTCCACATACCTTTGTTTCTTCTTTCTTCATGATTGCCAATTGTCACACCAACGAAGTAAGTTCATCTAATCTTTTTTCAAACATGGTCACATTCACTTCATTCATGCCTTTTGATTGCCCAGTACGTATTCCACATTGTCGAGTGTTGGAGGCCATGTTCGCGATCAATTTCCTTGCAGCCGCCAGTGTTTTATCAACTAAAGCACCACCGCTTGTAAGGTCGATCATATTCCTATCCAAAAGCAAAAGTCCTTTGTAGAAATATTGAATAAATAGCTGGTCGGTTATTTGGTGGTGTGGACAGCTAGCACAGAGTTTCTTAAATCTTTCCCAATACTCGTAAACTGTTTTCTCCCATCTGTTGCCGAATGTTTTAAATTTATTTTCGAATATTGGCTGCTCTCGATGTTGAAAAATATTTCTCGAAGAAAAGTCTCTTCATTTTAGCCCATATTTGCACGTTTTCTTTGGCTAAATAGTACAACCAATCTTGAGCATCTTCTTTAAGGGAAAATGGGAAAGCTCTTAACTTAATATGCTCTTCCTTCACATTTGTCGGCTTCATTCCCATGCAAACCACGTCAAATTCTTTCAAGTGCTTGTACGAATCTTCTCCCGGTAAACCCCTAAAAATAGGTAATTAATGAATCAGCCCAAATTTTAATTCAAAAGTATTGTTATCACCTAAATTCAAAAAGTTGATGCAGTGGGACAGTTGCATGTCTGTGGGCGCAATTAATTCGTGAAGAGTGTGGTTTGCTGCCATTCTTTCCATTTTCTACGTTTCTTTATAATGTTTGGTCTATTTCGCAGTCTTTTGGCTGTCTTCTCGATTTCAGGATTGTATTACAAATTTTATGATTGATTCAAACATGCAATATACATAAACCATCACAAATTCCTTGGCAACGGCACCAAAATTTGGAATCGTTATCGCCTACAACCAAATTCAAAAAGAAACCAACTTCTATTAATACAAATTAATATAGTAGTGGTAAGTAGATATTGCTCCCACGAGGAACCTTAACGATAAAGGAGTTACGAATTCAAAATGAAAACAAAGTAATGTAATGGGTAGGGGGTTAATTCACGATAATTTAAGGAAAATAATAAGAAAAATCACAAATCAAAAGAAATAATTGGATCTGAAAGTTTAATGGAAAAATCTTGGTTTTCGGGTCATCGATGTTATCAGGCTAAAATGAATCCTCAATATAAAATTTCAATCATTAATAAATATTCATTGGGGGATGTTTTCTCTTAAGTGTAAATGACTATAAACATGTATCCTAGCATTCTTATTAAACAACAACCTAGATACGATCATAAGTTCAATTGAATAATAGCTTTAAGAATCAAGAGACCAATGAGCAAGATAATACATGTATGACGTGCAATTAATCAAGACAAATATCTCCTTAGAGTTTCCAACTCTAATATAAAGAAGGTAATCCTAATTGCTACTTGCAATTAACGAAATTGAACGTCATATTTCATTAATCTAGCTATTGAACGAATCAATCCCTAGTTGCACACCTAGAAATCAATCAATTCAATTAGAAAAAGTAATGCGGAAGATATTCAATATTCATCAATGAACAAACTTTGAAACATCTCACACATAATAGGTGATAACAAGGTTCCCCTCAACTAAGAAAATAAGTTTAGCTATTCATAACAAAAGTAGAAATCAAAGAAATAACAACACAATGAGTCTCCATCCCTAATCTTTCTTGAAGAATACAAAAATACTAGAAGAAAAAGTGCAAAAACGTAAGAAAAATGAAAGAGAAAAATTACAGAAATTGTTTTACTATTCTAAAAACAAAGGCTAACGTGAGCAGTCACATTTTTGGTCTTTTAATGCCTTCTGAACCCTTCCTTTTCCACCCTCTCTTGCAGATCACGTCTCCCACATGTTTAGCTTGTGAATCTCCATCAATTTGATCTTAAAAGATTGTGAAAATCTCAAACGAATCAGATTTAAATTTGAAAGCAGATCTACAGATTTATTTCATCCTTACACATGCCCACACTTAGTCACTAAATTACTGCCAAACTTGGAATTTTGGATTTTTTTCGTTTCTTTTTCATCTTTTTTATTCAATTTCATCTCTAAGGTATTGAACATCATCTGAGAACAATTATAAGACAATTTCATTAAGTTTGAATAATAATTTCAATACATTAAAGAGAATTAAATACAAAATAAGCACAAATTGATAACTTAACATAAACTACAATGGTCTTGATCTTATTTTATGAAATTCTAATTTTTCCTACTTACTTAGAAGTGGAACATTTGATTGTCATAGATGTATTACTTTTGTTGAAAGCACCTGATGATATATGTTAAGTTGTTAATTGGTACTCTAGAAATACTTCAACCTTTTCATCATAAAAATTATTTCTTCACTAATGTTTCATATGAATCAATCTTCTCCAATCAGGTCCCAATTTGTATAAATCCTCTCCAAGTATAAAAATTCAATATAAAGGTGAAGAGGTTAAAATCATCAATATCTAATTACTCATTTGAAAATTTTTATATTACATAGGTACGCTTAACGGAAGTCTTCCATTTCTTTTTTGTTAGAAGCACTTTTGTACATTTTCATAAGTCATGCACATGCCTTGTAAAAGGAAGTCTTCTATTTTTTTCATAAAAGCACTTATGAAAATTTTTATAAGATGTGAATGTGCCTTATAGAAGGAAGTCTTATGTTTTCTTTTTTTTTTCCAGGTTAAAATCACTTCTAGACATTTTCATATGATATGGCAATGCCCTATGGAAGGAAATCTTCTATTTCCCTTTTGCTATAAAGAAGTCTTATAGAAGGAGATCTTCTATTTGGTTTTTAGTATAAAAACTTATAGACATTTCTATAAGGCGTGGACGATATTATACGTAAACTTAAATAAATGGGAAATTTAATATGTGGCAATGATACTATTGTTAGACTATTTTATGTCCCATGTGACTTATTGTTTGAGTCCCATGAAAAGCACCCAAGATAATGGTTATTGGGTATTACAAAATGGATCTCAAATGGATCGAAGACCCTTTCCCTTTCTCTTCCAACAATGAATCATCATGATGGTTGATTTATTCCCTTTATGCTTCTTTTTTTAATGTGGTTCTTCAATGGTTCAGAATAATTAAGATTACTGTACATAAGTTTTGTTTCTAAAACTTAAATACTCAATCACCAACCATCATGTTGGTAACCAATATGATGGTTGGTGATTGAATATTTAAGTTTTAGAAACAAAACTTATGTATAGTAATCTTAATTATTCTAAACCATTGAAGAACCACATTAAAGAAAGGAAGCAGAAAGGGAATAAATCAACATTTGACAAAACAAAACAATCATAGATACAGGTACACCAATCATTCGATCCATAAATGTCTTACAATTGGTATTAGAGCGTAGTATTATTTTTTTCCTTTCTGGAATGTAATTTTTATGTTATTTTCTGTATTTGGTTTTGTCTTGTTTTTTAATTTCCATGCATTTTCGAAACTAGTTTTGGTCTTAACGATGGAAATGAAAATGAAAACTAATTAAATGAGTTAGAAGAACTGGAACGATGCCATCTTTGACATGTGTGTATGGTTGTTCTAACGAACCGAATATGAATGTTGGTATGTATGTGTTGACTAATCTTTGGTGTGATATAACAATGCATAAGACAACATAAAAATAAACACACCATTGCTTGGTATGAAAGAAAAAAATCATTACCAATATGTCTCTTCCTTTGTATCCATGATAATGCCATGCAAAATTGAAAATATAAAACCTAAAATTTTTGGTATTAAGAGATGCTCTAGGTAAGGTTGGATGGTTTAGAGTGAGAAAATAAATGGGTTTTGTATCATGTAATGACTACTGAAGAAGACAATGGTGGATTACATTTTGTTGGTTCATGCAAGAGAGGATTCTAGAAAGGACTTGTTAAGAAGAATCCATAAAAGAAGGAAAAGAATTACAAAATCACGAAGGAAGTGCACGCGTTAGACATTGACGTTGCGTCCTTCTATAATGTCTGGCAAGTGCTTGCCAGACAAAGCTTCACCAAACGCAGACGTTGGCATATGCAGTGCACGCGCCAGACGCAGCGTCTACGTCAGCAGACGTTGGCACCCAGATATCAGCTTCTGGGCTAATTTTTTGTTGAGTTTTGGGCCATTAAAGGTTATATTGAGTTAATAAATATTTATGGCCCAATTATAATGGATTATTTAATTCATAATTGATTTATACATAATATAATTTTGAAAATTTTTTCCATATTATATATTTCTTTGATACTTTGAATATTTTATATTATGTAATAGTTGGAATTAAATTTTCCTAGTATATGTTGAATGTAATACATGACATTATGGACATTTAGAATAGTTTGT
>JANVCQ010061140.1:0-10375 GCA_025531925.1 Erythroxylum plowmanianum
AGCAATTTAGCCTTCTAAACTTTCAATTTCTGACTTGAAGTCGGTAGAGTGTTCAGTTTTGACTATTTTTCTTTAAGTCAGTATTTTAGCCATAACTCCTTCATTTCTAATCCAAATTAAGCGTTTTTGGTGGCGTTGGAAACGTTAGAGCGGAGGGAACAATTTTATTAAGAAGCCAACCTGAATTTTTTTAATTGAAAGTTTCTCATATTGTGGTCGGTAGGTTGTCGATTTTGGGTCCTCTATGCTTATGTGCGCTTGTGTGCTTCGGAATGTTGGGCTTCGGAGACGGGGCCCAATAGGTAACTAAATATATGATTGATAATCTTGATCACTTAGATCGATTTATTAAATTTTTATTGGAATTATTCTTCTTTAAGTCTAAAGTGATAGAATTAATTTTCTTAAGGACAAGTTAATGCTTAAATGTGTAGATATTTGATGAGTTTCACTTGATAATAATGCTACATTACATAGTTTTACTTCTTTTGTTAACTATTCAAGTAATTATGAAAATTGGACATTAAGATGATATTATTCAAGAATTGAAAGCATTTTTAAGCAAAAAAGTAAAGAAATTTATAGTTCTTAATAGAACACAGTACGGCTCGAACCCATATGCCAATTTATGCCTAAAAGGATCAAGTATAGTGATATAACTTCAGTCATATTATGTAGGAGATTATGTTTAAGTCAAAGATGAAATAGTGAGATCCATGATTAAGAGACATGATCATATTAGAGGTCATGTATTCATTATAAAAAAATAGTGAAATCCACAGCTTGGAGGTAGGAACATAAAAAATGCCATGTTTATCACCCAAGGCCATAGGATAGACCGTGACTCAGGCAGAGTAAAACATACTTAATGTTAAAAACCATAATATTTTTGGGATTTTAGCAATCTTCTAGAGATAATATATCTAAAGAACATCTTTTTTCTCTCCAAAAGTTAAGGTTAGCCGTTGGAGGCATTTATAACTCTTAACAATCAATTTAAAGCTATTTTTCATTTGATAACCAAAATCCAAATGTATTAAGTTGTTAACAAATTTAAAGAGTTCATCTAGATTTACTTCTACCATAATTTCTCTATTTTTGTCTTTAATTTTTTAACATGTTTTGTGACTAAACACATATTTCATGTTTAGATAGGGAAAAAGCTAGTAGTTATTTTTTTTCATATTGTTTAACTTAATTTATGATATGAGCTACATTTTTTTGATCCATTTTGTTGGTCTTAATATTGATTTATTCATACCAGTATCTAAATCTAATATTAATTCACCTATGAATGACTTGAGAGAACCTACTTATAAGTCGACTATATCTTAGGTAGAAGGGGTTGAATGAGTTAATCAAGGGAGACTTATATGATCTTTTAGGTGAAACCTTTCATGAGATTTTATAGAACTTAATGCATTCAAAAGGATGTTAGCATTAGTAGAGATACAAGTTAACTATCTAAAGAGTAGATGGTTGTAGTTTAAGATAGTGTAATTTGAGTGTATAGGAAAACCTACCAGTCTAAACAATATATCCAATCTACGTTAATTAAATCATAAAGTCAAAATCACTACTAGGGAAAGCACTCATCTAGACATAGTTATTTGATTGCATTCTCTTTTGAAAAATTATCTTATCATTTTTTTCTTAGCTATTATTAATACTAGATCTATTTTACATTTCTTTATTCAAAAATCCAAAAAAATATCTTTTTATTTATTATCTTTAAACGAGTTAACATTGTTAGGCTTTTCTATCTATAAAATTCCTTATAGGATTGATATTTTACTTACCACTATATTACTTACTAATGATAGGTGCACCTAGTTAGTGAGTGATAAATTTGGGATAAAAAAAACTTTGGTAACTCTAAAAGAACACATCAAAATAAATCATATATACTATATATGAGCTCTAACATGTTTATGTCCTTGACCATGTCTTTGCCTCTGATCGTTTGAAAAGAACACACCCTAGCACACAATTAGATGACGAGCCATGTTCACCTAAAGACTTTTAAGAAATACATAGTTTCTTCCAAAATTTTAAGATTTCATATGTGTGTATATGATTTATACATAACAATTTTTTTACCTTAGATAACATATTCTTTATAAGTTGAGTTAGAGCCTCTTATAACACCTTGAGACACTAACTAAATCCAAATAATACTTGATCTTCTCCATAGTGCCAACTTTCTTAACATGTCATCTCTCTGAAGTATTAACCTTTTCCATCAAGCCTGTTTAGATGTAATCAACTCGATGATCTTGTGAAATCTTACATTTATATGCTTAGTCCTTGCATGATAAATTTGACTCTTTCCTAAATAAATGTCACTTTGGTAATTATAGTGTATTCTAACTCCACCTATTTCTTTCACTAGCCTTGTAAGCCATAATTATTCCTTAATATCCCCAGCTACTAACATATAATCAACTTTAGTTATAGAAAATCCAATTATAAAATAGAGCATTAACTTCCAAAAAATAGGCCCTCCTATAATGGTAAAGACGTAACCTATTGTAGACTTCCTGTTATCCAAATTCCATGCATAATATGATTCACATATCTTATAACCAAAGGATCACCTTACTAACTACTAAATATAATCCTATAGTTTGACATTCTTTTCAAGTACTTAAATTTCTATTTGGCTACTTCCTAATGTTATCTTCTAGGTATCAATATGTACTTACTAACCTAGCTAAGAAAACAAGCCAAATATGGCCTAGTACAAACTATTTCAACATTAAAAATAACACTAGTATATGGTACCTTAGACATATTATTGACCAATGCGTATATTTTCAAACATTATTCTAAGGAAATCCTCAAGTGATTTACTAATAAAGTGCTCACATGTTTGGCCTTGCTCATTCTTTATCTATTTAATGCCTTCTTTATATAACTACCTTGAAATAATGACAATTTTCTAAAGCTTCTATCCTTTTAAATCTCCATTCTTAATATTTTTTGGTAGCATCCTAATACTTGATCTCAAATTCCTTTCTCAACAAGGTGTTTAGTTCATTCACATTATGCATACTTTTTGTGGCAATCCACATATCATCTATATATAATATAAGAAAAATAAATGATTCATTATCGAGGCTCTTAACATATTCATAACAATTATACTCACATCTCCTAAAGCCAATTCAAATAATATACGAGTCATTGTAAAGACTACTTTAACCTATAAAGCAACTTCTTCAATTTACACACTAGATGCTTCTTTATAGGTTCCTTTAGGATGATCTTTGTAACTTTACTACTCTAAGTCACCATGAAGAAAGTTGTCTTCATATCCATCTACTCCAAGTAAATATCTAAAATACCTATTAATGCCATCAAAATCCTAATGGAAGGATGAAAATTATTAAGAAAGATTTCATTATAACTATTCCCTTCCTACTATGCATAATGTTTTGCAATTAGTAGAGCCTTGAACTTTTCCCATTATTTTTCTATTACAAATTATTTCCTCTTGTATATCCACGTGCACCCTATACTCATCTTCATTTTAGGAAGTTGCACCAACTCATATATCCAGTTCTCATGTAAAGATCCACCTCTCCTCTACTATAGCTCTCATCCATATATCTTCTTATAACTATTTATGGCCTATTGAAAATTGATTGAATCCCCATTGCTTATGATGAGTGTGAATAATATTGAATCTTCCTAACCATATATATTTGGTGGCCTAATCGTGCGACTTATTATATTTTATACTTTGATGACGCTCTTCTCCTAACATTGATATATTTTTTAAATTATACTTTTCATCCTCTTTTAAGTCTTTTATAGAATGATTTAGTTTTAGGTGTACATCCTGCATCCTTCCTTCAACTAATCTTAAGACATCCTCTCTATATGTTATGTTTAATAGATGTTTCTCATCAAACATTGCATCCCTACTAATCATCTCTAATGTTGGTCTTGCAACTTATATCTCTTCACACCTTTATGGTAGCCAATGAATATACATTTCTTTGACTTTAAATCAAGCTAGACCTCTCATCACTAAAAACATGCACATAAGTAAAACAACTAAGGGTTTTCAATATAAAGAAATATACCTTATTTTATATCCACACTTCCTCTTCCACTCTTTCATCTAGTGATGTTAGTGGTGATTTATTAATAAGATAATAAGCTATACTCACCACTTCATTCTAGAAAATTTTATTAGAGCGATTTGTTTGAAATACATATATATTTTCGTAATTATTTTTCTTGATTCTAATGCTAAATTATCTAGTTTTATTTAGTTTTTAATCTTTTCAAGTAATTACGCAAATTGGACCTTAAGATGATATTACTTAAGAATTAAAGGTAATTTCAAGCAAAAACATAAAGAAATTCATAATTCTTGGAGAAACATGATCTAGTCCACTTTCATGTACCAATCCTTGCTTTAAAAGGATCAAGTGTAGCAAGAGGCAAGGTTTGAGCCACAATTATATAAGAGATTATGTGTAGGTTAGAGAGGAAATACAGAGACATAGTTGTGTCAAAGGCCATGTATTCATCTTTAAGAAAATAGTAAGATCCACTATTTAGAGACACGATTATGTTAATGGTTATGTCCTTCACCCAAAGAAATTAGTGAGGCATATAGTTTAGGCCAAAACTATGGGGAAAGTTGTGCCCAAGGTATGGTAAAATATATTTAAGGGCATAATCCTTTTTTTAAAAGAAATTTAGTTGTCTTTTAAAGAAAACACATATAAAAAGTATCTGTTTCTCTTCAAAATATAGGGTTAATTATCACGAGTTTGGAGATTGATTTTAATTTGATTTTCACTAAAGAATCAATATCTAGATATCATGTCAATGGATCAAACCATAGGTGAAATTTAAGAGTTCATCTACAATTACTTATACCATGAATTTTCTATTTTTGTCCTTTGAATTAGTTGTTTTGAATATTTTTTTGAGGCTAAACACTTATTCTATATTTATATAAAAAAAACTCTAGTATTCATTTTTGTATGGATTAATTTAATTTAAATTTATGATATTTGATATATTTTATGAGCTGTCTTTATCACTCCTGATGTTGATTATTTATTCAAAATTCAAAATTTTATTTTAATTAAGTTAAGGATAATTCGAGAAAGCCTACTTATGAGTAGACTATAGCTTAGGTAGAGCAAGTTGAACAAGGTGTTCGAGGGATATGTATGTGGTATTTTTGTTGTTAATGGTAGAATATTTCATATGATTTTTGAAAGAATAATGCACTAAAAAAGGTCTAAATATAATAGAGATACCAATTACCCAACTAGAGAAAAGATCATTGTATCTTAAGAAAGTATAGTTTTAGTGTTTAGGAAGTCTTGTTTATCTAGAAAATATATCCAATCTAGGTTGATTAAATCACAAAGTTAAAAGTGCTACTAAGGAAAATACGCATTAAGCACGATTATTTGATTACATTCCTTTTAAATAAATTATCTTGTTATACAAAAGGCAAGAACTTACATTAATATCTATCACATCTATTATATTCTACATGAAAATTCCATAGTCAAAATCAAAATAAATATATTATTTTATCCATCAACATGGAAATATTTTGCATATGAAGAACCACTATTAATTATGATTATTTAATAGTTTATGTATAATTGATATAGTTGAGGATAAAGTGGGTCACTGAAAGGACCTTGTAGACCTACATCAAATATAGGTTAGCCTAAAAATCATTAGTACAAACTAGATCTTTATTATAGAAACAAATCTTGAGAATACTATAGAAAAGTAGTTCATTAATTAAGCCTTGTCCATTTTTACAAGTTTGAATTGATGACTCCTACCACTTCAAGGTCACACTCTATGCTAATGTGAACAATGTGGATAACATTTAAAAATGAGTGTTTTTATCTAAACAGATTCTATCTATAATTTATTTCTTATTTATTTTTGTATATATTTTTATATAATAAATATTTGTTTAATATTTTATAAATTTTAAAGCAAACAAATTGGATAAAAATTTGAGTTCTTTTTTTTTCTTTCCTTGTTTGAAATAAGTTAATTTTGTTTTATTTTATATTTCTTTATTTTAAAAATCCTTAAAAATTATCTTCCTATTTATTATCCTTAAACTAGTTAATAGTGTTAGATTTTCTAACCACATCGCTTCGTCATAGTATTTGATCCTTACTTATCATTATGCTACTTATCAATGATGGGTGCACTAACCTAGTTAGCAAGTATTACATTTTTAATAAAAAAACTTTGGTAGTATTAACATAAAAGTACATTGCAACTAAAGAAAAATCAACACCAAATTTTTAACACTATTTTTGACAAACCAATTAGTTTTAAGAAATTTACTAATTATTTTTTATTCTTGTATAGTTATTTTCTTACTTCATTTTATTGGGATTTCTTTTTACTATTTTTCTTTTTGTAAATTTTCATTATATCTTATTCCATTTTGTTTTCCTTTTTTTCTTACTTTTATTTCAAAAGTAATTATGGTGTATGAAAAGATGTCGACAATCAATACTTTTTAAAGAACATTTATAACTTGATAGAACCTTATATTGCAATCATAGGGAGTGAACCAAGCAAGTACTTAGATACACTAGAATTACAACTTGAAAAGATGAAAGAAGATAGGAGAATATTCATGGACTATGCTAAGCTATGTCTCATGAGAACACAATCAAGCATTGTAAGGTTGAAGATAAACTCTCACCATTTTGAGATTAAGTCTAACGTAATCTCAAAGCTTCAAAACAATTTATAATTTGATGAATTACTTGATGAGGATCCAAATACACATATCACCAACTTTTTGGATATTTATCACATGTTTAAGATCAATGGGGCGACTGAATATGCCATTTAGATGGGGATTTTTCTATTCATACTAAGGAGACTAGCAAAGTAATGGTTGAAAGCAATAACACTTGAATCAGTTAACACTTAAGAGATTCTTATAGGGAACTTCCTTGCCAAAAACCTATTAACATCCTAGGACAAAAAGTTAAGGAATGTTTTTTATTGTTTTTCAACATTTCATATGAAATAGTATATGAAATGTAAGACAGATCCTATGATCAACTGAGGAGGTGCTTGCACTATAGACTTCTTATATCGATGCAAGTCTAAATTTTCTATGATGTGATGGAAAATCTTATAAGGTAGATGATAGATAGCACAACAAGTGAAGCTTTAAATGATAAGACTTTAGAGGCAACCTTAGAATTGATAAAATAAATGACAATGAACAATTACCAGTGGTAATTAAGTAGAATAATGACGAACCAAATAACTAAAATTCAAATTATAAATGTTGTGACTACATTGACAGCTCAAAATGAAAATATAGAATGAAAACTTTATAACCTAAGCTCATTATGTCGAGCAGCTCATATCCTAATCTATGAATTATACAGTAGAGGATATCAAGGAATATAACACCAAATTGGGAATTTCATGGTGGAATAAGTAGAGCAATTTAACTTTATTAAAAATTTCTAGATTCAAAATATTCCTTATAACATAATGCATAATTTGAGGTAGAGAAGCCAGTTAAGTTTGTCTTAGAATAAGCAATCAAATCAATGACCACCTTAGCGAATGTTTCCATAAATACATCAAAAGGAGAAGTAATAAGATTTAGAAGTGATATTGAGAGATTTTGCTAGGATTTTCTTCAATGCAAAGTTCTAAGGCATTAATAAAAAACCTAGAAATTTAAATGATTCAATTACAAAGTCATCAATAATGGGAGATCAAGGAACACCATCTAATAAGACTATGCCTAATCCTAAGGAAATTGCCCACATGGTCAACTAGATTATAAAATAATTGACCAATGAAATAAGTAAAGAGACCGATAAAGAAGAGCTTAAGCTAGAAAATAGACAAGAAAATGATATCATACTAAAAGATTGGTAATGGAATATCAACCAATAATTCCTTAGCAACAACACTAAAATAAGAAAAAAGGGATGGACTGTTTGGAAAGGTCCTTAAACTTGTTAAGAAAATTTATATTAACATTCCTTTCACTGAAAATCTTTTACCAATATCTCAATAGGCTAAATTTCTCAAGAAGATTCTAAGCAACTATCACACTAAATGAAGAATTCTTAATATCCTTCAAAATAAGCTACCACAAAACCTAAAAGATCTATGGGGTTTCATTAACCACTATGTTGTTAATAGTTTATATATTGATAAAGCATTCGTTAATTTAGGTGTTAGAATTAATTTGATACCTTATTTGGTTCTTAAGAAATTAGGGTTGCATGAGCCTAAACCAACTAACTTTGGCTTGCAACTAGTTGATAGATCAACCAAATATCCTAGGGGCATAATTAATGATATGTTGGTTAAGATTGATAAATATTATTATTTTTTATTAATTTTTTTATCCTAAACATGGAGTAAGACATTAAAACTCTAATATTTGATGCAATAAAAGATATAATAAATAACTATAAAGAAAAATTAACACTTAAATGAGGAAATAGTAATATTAAAGCTTTTGAATCAATTGAAACAATCGATTGCAAGGGACAATTTTTATTATTTCCTTAATTTATTAGACATTGAAATATCATTTTTAGCATGAAGTTGTGAAAATAATTGCCTTGTAGCATTATGTCATTGAATAAAAGGAAATTGAATAATAAAATAGAGATTTATATGAGCAAGTAGCCCATTTACAAGCAAAAAAAGGCCTACCATTAAGGAAGGATCATGAAGAAGAGATTAATATAACCCAATATAAATTGAAACCATCTATTAAAAACCCATCAAACTTGGAATTGAAGTAATTACCAAGGAACCTTTAATATGTATTTTTGGAGGAGAACTCAAAGTTATTGACATCAAGTGTTGAGTGCATTGTCAAATTTACTAACTCTGCACACCAAAAATTTATAGCTGTGGTGAGTCAGGATCATATCTAGAGGCAATATTCGGTTAATTCTCACAATGAAAATAATTTATGTAAAGGAAATAAAAAGCATGGGGGTGTGGTTTGGGTTGATGCAATTGAGAAAACAAAATAAAATTTAGCTAATGCAAGCAATTTATAAAAACTAGTTAAAAGTGATGAATATGTGTAAAACTCGATTCTTGAATCAATCTCAGCTACACACAATTAAACATATTTTATTGTTACATTGCTTTCACATCTCTCTTACAAAAGTTGTTCGTAGACCCACAGCAAGCTCTATTAATCCTAGTTTTCCTTTAAATCATGTTTAATCAAGATAAGATTGTTAATTAAACCTAACCACTGAATAACCTAGAACACTCTCTCTAGATTTAATTAGGTAGCTGCATTATAAAGGAAAAGAAACCAATATGAGTAATAACCACATAGACTTCGATCATTTAATCTAGGTTATGTTATCCCTAATGGTTCAAAATCCATTAGTAGCTACAAACAAATCTCAAACATAATAATTACGGATTATATTCAAGATTCTAGCAATTGAGTTCATGTATAAATGATCTAATGATAACGAGATTAATGATCATTCATACACAAACCAAATCTATAAACATAGGATAGCAAAATCAGTCCATATAGAGAGATTCAACATTAAACAATGAAAAGATATGTTTAACTGTGACTCTAGGCATCAATATCACCTCCGAACTAATGTCGGAAAGCCTAGCCTTCCATCTTTTTTATGAGTCTCCACAAGAATAGCTCTCTGTCACCTTTTTTTTTTCTCCCAAAACCCCAAAAACAAAGACTGATTCATTTATGCCATCAACATATTGTATTTACAGTGTAAACTAGGTTTTTGGGTGAGCTGGCAAAAAGTCACGGGCGTGACTTGTTGTGTCACAGATGTGACTAGCCTTCATAAGAGGCTCACGAAAGTAAGCCATGGTGTCATGGGTATGACATGGGTGTCATGCCTATGACAAATTTGTCATGGGCATGAGAGACATGTCATGGCCATGAATCTCCAATAACTCTTTATACTTCATGTTTACAGCATATAAATTCATTTTATGCATTTTCTTATCTGCTCTTACTCTAATCCTTCTTTTCCTTATTCTTTGAAGACAAGTGAGTGTGAATATCAACAAGATGTCTCAAATAGTGTGCTTTTAACTCACTTTATATTGGACCCCAAACTTTTATTAGAAGATTAGAACTGGTAAATGAGGAATTTTGATGATTCGTCCTGAGTAAAGAACAAATGATGAAAATTCTTGAACCAAGAAATGATGGGCAAGGGTAAAGTAATGAATGAGAAATGTGGATATATCCAAGTTTTGCTTTGGTGTTTCTGGGGGATAAAAGATTTTGAAGTGAGAAGAATTAAGGTGAAAGTTAGAAGTAGAATGAAAGCCAAAAATGAAGTTGCAT
>JANVCQ010061197.1:0-10372 GCA_025531925.1 Erythroxylum plowmanianum
TATTATATAATTTTAAACCATATAAAACATAAATAAAAATATATTTAACCAAATCTTTTATATGGATTATAATATAAATAAAACTAATATAAAAAAATCAATATTAAAACATATAAAAAATCAAATAATATTACATAAATCTCAAAATAAACGTGAAGATGTGTTTGTGAGAATTATGTGTAAAACATAAAGGTAAATGGGACTAAAAAATAGGCTCATTAATTGATCTGAAAAATCTACCTGAAAATTATTTTTTTGAAAAGTTCCAAATTTGAGCTTCTTAAAAAGCTGTATTTTAGCTTCTGAAAAAGTCATTTCTGTGAAAAAAGTGCTTTTGGATTTTACAGTCAAACACTCAGTTTTTTTAAAAACAAATTTTGCGGTGAAAAAAGTGCTTATTCACCCTTCAAAAGTTGAACCAAACAGGCACTGAATGTGTATGGCTTAAAGGTATCTTCCCATAGTTGGGACCCTCCTAAGATACCTCGTGGGCAACTAAAAAAAAATTCATTCCCATCAAATGTAACATGGTATTTGTCGTTGTTTTCTCTAAAAGATAAACGATAACATGATCAAATCCTTGGAACCACTAAGTCAGTATAATGACCACAAATTCTCATTAATATCTTTTCAAATTTGGCTGATTAATTGAGTGTTCGTTAGCTTAAAGCCCTCATAAACAAAGAGCTTTATAATTAAGTTATTAAACTTAAAAAAACCAACAGCTAACTGATATTCTATTTTTGTATTATGTTTTGCTAGCTTGAAAAGTTTTAAGTTTATGAGATATGATCACTGCATAAATGAATAAAACTAGCTTGATTATTCCATACTTTGTAGCCGATGAGTTAACTACACTTAAAATGTAAAAGCTGTTAATATCCACCATTTGTTGTTGAAACAAACATCTAAAGTGAACTTTTTTAAAAAAATTTAAAGCTAAATTGTATTGACTGAAAGATGGTGACAAATTTTCCTTTTCTATACAACTCAATTTTTATTAGGAGAAATAGAAACACATGGACGTGCAATAAGAAGAATGTTACAGAGGAAGAAATTGAGGCTGCACATGATTACATTTTATTGAACTGCCAAGAGGTTTTTCCTTTTATGCAGTAAGGTAAACATGATTATTTCTTCATTTCAAATTTTGTGTTATTCATTACTGAAAAACATCATAATGTATTTAGATTATACGAGACATTGTTACACGAGATAATGCCAGGCATCACATAGGATGATATAAATAAAGAAGTTGGAAAACACTTTCCTCGATGATTCAGGAGTTATGTAAGTTTTCACTTACAAATATTCTTATAGTTCAAAACCATTTTTAAGTGTTCTCATGACATTATACTCTTTAATGTGATAATTTCTTTTATGTAGGCCTTAGAAAATCCAATAGAGAACAACTTCATTTATGATCTTGCAAAGGGACCTCTGCAAACTGTTAAATGGTATCCAGTGTATTTTGTGAATGGATACAAATACCATACAGAATATCATGGATATAGCATGGCAACAATAAACAGTGGAGTTTTGATACAGGGAGAATTGGTGAATTACTATGGTAAAATTATTAAAATACTTAAAGTTGAGTACCCTGCTTAAGCGATGTGTGATATTTAAATGTGATTGGTATGACCCGACTCTAAATGTTGGAACAAATGCATAGCAAATACAATTTAATTGAAATAAACTACCGAAGAAGATTGAGACAATTAATTCAACAGGTGTGTTATGTCCCTTTTCCAAACTTACAATGAGATAAGACAGATTGGTTGGCAATTTGCAAAGTTAAACCTAGAGGTGTTTTTGAATCACATGGAAAAGGAGGGCAGAGAATTGAAGATGTCATTTTTATAAATGCATCTGTCACATATGATGATAATGAACCTTTGAACGATCCATTTAATGAATATGTCGAAATTTCATCTGGAGAGGATGACGAGGGTCAGATATCTGAAGAGGGGTCAGAGTTTGATTCTTATTCTTCCGAATAAGAAGATGATTGTAACTTACAATTAAGTTATGATAGCGATTAATTTGTGTTTGTAATTAAATATTTTAATCAACAAATATATTATTTGCATTTCAGTATATTATGTAAAGTATTTCATTCAAAATCTTATTCAAGAAATGTCGATATTGCGATTGGTTCTGGATGATAGTAATTCCTTCCGTTGGGAGGAATCTGGCAAAATTGTCCCAACCCAAGGAATAAACACTGTAGGAAATATCGCTGGTTTATACACTAAGGATCGTTTGCCTTCCATGGCCGATCTTCTACTTCAAAGTGTTTAGTATGATCTGGACAATGTCTCTTTCCTTATTATGTACATCTCATTTTCTTTGATGAAGTTATTATACATATTCACATTTGAACATTTATACTATATGTTGTTTTAAGCTTCCTTTAATCTCAAAAATGACATGTATGCCGATAGAGATGAGAGAGATGTCACAACAGCCTATAAAGGATTAGGGTGACCAGTTCTTGTCGATAATTCGTCAATTCCACAAACCTCATTTAGACATTCACGTATGCAGTAATATCCAGTTCTGGTTCGTTTAATGGTTTTCTAATATGAAATTATGAAAGTTCTATACTGATTGTGTTTTAGGTAAATCTATTCTTGTTAGTAGTTCATCTAGAGAGTTAGTCTTCCATACTAAGAGTGGCAAGTCATTCACTGTTTTCTCTACAAGTATAGCTATAGTGGAAATACTATTGCAAGAAGATGTTCAAAGGCCTACACATGTTAGAAGAAGTATCACTGTTTCAATTGGTGCGCTTGAACATGCCAAGATCCTTCTTGAGAATCCAGACACTACGGACTTGTTGACCTTTATCGACTCCCGTGTCATATGAAATCAAACAAAATAATTATATCATTGAGATTTATCAATGCAATACATTGGACTAAGCTTTAAAGTTAATTTACGGTTGTATCTGTAAGAATTTGTTAGACAACTTCCCTACTAGTTAGACATCAATCTATGTCCTATTGAATGTGGGATGTTATTGTTTTTGTTCAAAGACTTTAACAACTGTTAACCTTCATTTTTGTCATTTGTATTTGAATATGATACTCAACAAATTGCCTTATTTCCTTTTCCATATATTGTGTAAAATAATGAATTCAAATTATTATATTTGTAGAAAATTCGATAAACAATGAATTTCAGGTAAAAATATGAGATCGAAGAGACAACATGAGGTATAGTGGCCCAGGTTTAGAGTTCCCATCGAAGGTAGTTACTGTGTAGGTGGATCGTCACAGTCTGCAGCTCACACTGACTCACCTTCTCCCACTCCAGCGCTTACAGTTGCAGATGAGGCATCACATACTGCACCTCATGCTACACCATCCCCATCCTCAACTCATATATCATCTAATACTGCTTTATCGGATGAAACAAATGTGCTGAAGCTAAGGGACCTGATGAAAAAAAGTACATAATAGTTGTCAATCAGCTATAAGTGAAATCACATTAAAAACTATTTGTTTATAATTAAGTTAAAGGTTTATCACTTGTTTCATTGTATAAAACTACTTTTTATATGAGGTTTGCTCCATCTGGACTGTGTTCCAAAAATATAACTTCTATATTTAAAGAAAGGATCGATCCTGAGGATTATGTGTGGAAGAATATCTCTAAGGCCATAAAGAGATTTTACTTTTAGGAATTTGAGGTACAATAAAGATTTATTTTCTTTTTATACTGATTTACATACACTAATTAGATAAATATTATTACATTATATATAGTAGTTTAATTTTTTTCCTTCTTATTTCAGAAAGAATTTTTCTGAGATTCTAGTTTCGACGCCATCATACATAAAGTATGAGAGAACCGAGTTCATACATGTTATCGCGAATTTATTGGTGCGATATACAAGGCTGGTGCACCATCTCGTTATATTTTGGAGGAAGTATAGAGTCATTGGCAGGAGTATAAGATATCACTTGAGGCAATGTCCATCTCAGGATATAACTCCACCACCAGACGTGGAGGCCCGGAAGGAGAGAGTCTTCCCGTACATACGGGAGGATCAATAACACACTACAAGTATGCACATAGACTTGTAAGTATCTAAACTTCACACTTATTTTGTAAATGTTTTGCTTTGTTGTATTATAGATAATAATAATGGTATAAATGTCTGGTACCATACATAGCTGTGTTGAGTTATTTTCTTTATTCAACAGGGGAAAATATCATTAAAATATAGGAAACTATGCCGAAATGTTTATAAATTGTAGTTCACATCTAACAATTTAGGTTATACATGTAGCAAAAGTCATTGGACATCAGTCCTACACCAACTCAGCTGTTTTTGCACACTCACACGAAGAAGCATGAAGGTGTGACATTCATCAACAGTTGATGTAGAGAACTGAATGTATGTGAAATTAATGCATTATTATTATTTCTTAATAATAATCCCTTACTAATGTAAACATTGCTTCCTAATAGGACCAAATATAATAAACTTTTAAGCGAAAGTCTTAGGAGGAACAACCTGTTGATGAGACTCAGACGTATCTTGATGTTGTAGGTAATAGGGACCATCGTGGAAGGATATTCAGGCTAGGTTCATTTACGAACACATATTATTCGCAATCCTCAATGTCCAATACAGCAGTGTCTACTAGACTAATGCAATCCAATGAAGTCACTGAACTTCGGGCCACAGTATATATATTGATGGACCAGAGCTCATATGAAAGAGCAGATGGACCAGATGGCTTACGTGAATCAGCAGATGGCTTAGATGGCTCAGATAAGACAGGAGATGGAGCAGATGGCTCAGCTGAGACAGGAGATGGAGCAGTTAAAGGGGAGGCTTAACAGCTCAGAGCTCCCTCGATCACCACGACATTAGGTTATGATAGCTGTAATGTTTTTATTACAAACATAAGTTATGTACACGGTAATGTTTTAATTATCAATTAAGATAATTTTAACTTTATATCATCAATTAACTTTCTGACTAAACAAATTATTATTTATATAAATTAATTTATAATGCACAGATAATTCATAACTCTTGAAATTATACATTTATCATAAGATAATAAAATCAAATTTAATGCAAGATTTGTTAAAAAAATTTCTTACTTCTAATTACCGATGGAATATATCATACGGTCAAAAAAGCAATCTAATTTACCAATGGAAACACTAGGATCGTCAGTAACTTAAATTTTTTGTGACGGTTTTATATATTCCGTCGGTAAATATAAAAACTTTGTGATTATATTAACTTCAGTTTACCGTCAGAAAACTTCCGTCGGTAAACTTTGCCGACGATTTCATCCGTAACTTTTTTTTGTCGCTATATTTTACCGACAGAAGCACATATAAAATGTTCGTTGTTAAATTTACCTATGACCGTTTTAACAACACCCTTGTCTGTCATTGAATTCCGTCAGTAATTACTTTTATCGACGGAATTCTTTCGTTTATCGACGGTTTTGTCCATTGGTAAAATACATATTTCTTGTAGTGTTACTTTAAGTTAATTCTTAGAATCAGCGATAATGTTGTACAATTGATCCTTACACTTATGTGAAAGGAAATTCTCAAACTTTTCTATACTTTTTGGCCTTTCACTTTAATAAATGCTTAATTGACTATAATTATACACTCATATTCAATATGATTTGCTTAAAATTATATAGTTTTATTCTATATTTGGTACTTAATTCTCTTTAAGCACTACAAGAAAATAAGTTTTCCTAAGGAAATTTTCAAAAGAAAATAAAGATTTTTTGTAGGGAAATAAATTTGGCGATGAAAATTACAGATGGAAAGAAGCATCGAAGAAGCGGCCATTGGTAAATTTAGTGACGGAATTTTGAATTTTTGTCGATAAGTTAAACCAAATTTATCGACGGATTTACAATATTCTATCACTACTTCACAGATAGAATTCCAATATTTTGTTGATGAATTTGCTAACGATAAATCGTATGTCCATTGCTAAAGTTACTGACGAACATTTAACAATCCGTCGTTAAATTTACCAACAGAAAAATGAATTATAGCTAAATTTTTATCGACGGAATGATGTATTTCGTCGGTAATTTACAAACGGATTTATTTATTCCATCTCTAATTAGCAATGAAATAATATATTTCGTTGGTACATTATCGACAAAAGGTATCGTTTTGTTGCTAATTAGCGATGAAATATTGTTTTTCCCTCGGGAAACTTAGATTTGATAATTTTTTGCTACCGTTTTTCACTTCTTACTTGAGTTTTCTGTTCATAATCTTATGGTTTTTTGTATATTTAATTTGTGTAAATAATATAACATTGATTAATAAATATAAAGTAAACATTATCCTGATTGTTAATATAATAAAAAAATTAAAATGTATAGGAATAAACATCTTGAAAATAATTGTAAATTAAGAATTTATACAGAAACTTAAGAGTAGCAAAACATCAAATACATTCATTTATTCATCTAAGCTATGCAGGTGGTGAAGGCGGACGCTCTGATTGCTACAATGAGGTATTGTCCCTCTCCTTCAGTTGGTCCATCTCATTATAAAATTGGGCTATGTTCTCCATAAATAGTTGCTACTAAGTTGCCAACCTCTCCACTGTGCTCTCAAGTTAGAGGACTCTCTCATTTGATATGGACTGCCTACTAGATCTAATTGTAGTGGATGTGAAGGATTGCGAATAACATAGGTTTGCAAATGAACCTAAGCTGAAAATCCTTTCATGGCAGTCTCTACCACCCACTGCATCAAGATACACCTGACTCCCATTAACAGTCTCATAGTTATGAGATTGTCGCTCAATTCTTTCTTGTATTTGGCCCTATCATTATAATTGTTTATATTAATAAGTGATACTTTTTAAGAATTAATATTAAAATATAGAGTTTACATTCATGAACTTGTCTACGTCAGGTGTTGATGAAGGTCATATCATCATGCTTCTTGGTGTAAGTGTGAAAACGAGCTGGAGTGGTGTAGGCTACCTGCCCATAGACTTTTCCTGCATAAGAATAAATTTTTAAAATTGAACTAAATTTACAAAAATTTCTGCAGAATTTTTATGATATTTACTCCTATTAGAGAAAAAAACTTAACTCAACAACATAGACATTAATGGCACCAAACATTTATAACATTATTATTCTTCACAATGCACATATATTTTCATTTTAAATTTCATACATCAAATTACATTGAATATCAAATTTCATATATCAAAGTACAAAAATCAGAATATAAGTGTAAAGTTTTGGTACTTATAAGTTGAAGTGCATGCTCCTAGTGGGTCAAAGATCCTCCAGTGTGTACATGTAAGCTCTCTTTGTCTGGTCCTCCACATCTGTTGGCAAAATTACGCTCTGAAATAGATATTACTTCAGGTGATTTCAAATATTGTTGCCAACGATACCATATTTCTTCAGATATACATGGTGGTCATAAACTTGTATTGAAGCAAGAATGTCTCTATAAAAATTCTTTGTTGGTTGAGAGACATCCTTCCATATATGACCCTTATGATCTATCCTCTCCTCGAACTTGGATGAGATATTTCTTGAGCACATTTCAAACAGAACCAACCTAATATATAAGTTATTTTAGATTATTTTCAAATTAAAACCTATAACTTCAGTATAAACCTATGATGTTATTATGTATTACAAAATTTTTAGAATTTTACTTATAGAATAATATAAATTAGAATTTTTTCGGTAATAGAACAATATAAATTCAATATAGAATAATATATTATTAATGCAATAATATATTTATTCATATAATATTCTATTATAAATACAAATTAATCGTTATCAGCACTTAATTGTAAATTAAAATCATCATCATCTTCTTTTTCTGAAAAATTAGAATCAAGCTTAGACTCCTCTTTAGATCTCTTGCCCTCCTCATCCTCTCTAGATGATATTTCAACATATTCATTGTTTGGATCGTTCAAAGTTTCATCCTTGTTATATGTTACACATACATATATTTCATAAACAATTTCTTGAAATGCTTCACTTTCAATTCTCTTATTTTATCCTTTTCTATGTAATTCGAAAACACTTATAGGTTATACTTTACATACGGTTAACCAATCTAATTTATCTCACTGTAAGTTGAGAAAAGGGACATAATACACCTGGATCGCTTACATCGCTAACACGAAAAGTTCAAATTGTCTTAATCTTCTTCGCTGGTTGATTTCAACTACATTATATCAACTCTGCATTTTTGTTCTAACATTAGGAGTTGGATCAAATCATTCACACTTAAATATCACATTCCGTTTTATTGGCAATGCAGAGTACTCAATTTCAAGTATCTCAGTAATTTTACTATAGTAATCCATTAATTCTTCCTGTATGAAAACCCCACTATTTACTGTTGTCATAATATATGACAAATAGTAAATAGTGGGGTTTTCATACAGGAAGAATTAATGGATTACTATAGTATATTATGACAACAGTAAATAGTGGGGTTTTCATACAGGAAGAATTAATGGATTACTATAGTAAAATTACTAAGATACAATAGTAAATAGTGGGGTTTTCATTATGACCATGAAATTCTCCATGAAATTTGTATCCATTAACAAAATACATTGGGCATAATTTAATAATTCACAAAGGTCCTTTTACAAGATCACATATGAACTTATACTCTATTGGATTTTATGAGGCCTATACAAAAAATAATTTATCATATTAAATAGTATAAAAAACCTCAGTTATGAATTTTTATATTTTGATACTACTTATGACTTATTCTAGTTAATGATAGCTCGATTAGTAGTCATTGGATATAGCATGAACTATATGGAGGTAGTCAAGTGATCATCATAAGATTCATCAACTTAAAGTAAATAAGGATAATATTTTGTTATTATTGATCAGTAATCATTAGGAAATCTTTGACTAAGGTAGAATGATGCTTTAAAAATAATTTTCAAATGTCATTAATTAAATTAATTATTTTGATATTCAGAAATATTTAGGTAATCACGATACGTTGTTAGACATCAATCTTGATATGTGAATATAAATTGTTTAAATAGAGAATCAAATATAAATTGAAGGAGTTCAACTTATTTAATCCTAAATATGATTTATAGATATAATTTATATTCATTACCAACATATTTTTCGAACTTAATAGGTCTTATATCAATAATAAGTTAAAGAAAGAAAATGTCTTTTTATCAAGTTAGGGTAGAAAGTAAAGTTTGAAAAACTTTTTAGTAAATATGAGATATTTAATCTATAAGAATCAATATAAAATATTAGATCTTATTTGGACATAATTGATGTTTAATTAAAATTATGTGTAATTATCATTAAAGTTTAATAGTAATTTAATTTCAATTAAACTATTAAAATGTCCAAACTTTTTGTAATAGTTCAAACTAAGATTTATGTTTTATTATGATTTATATATTTATTATTTTATAAAATTTAAGTGATTTTTATTTTCAGAAAATAAAAAAAATCATATTTATTTTGTTTGATCCCAGTCTAATTTTTCAACAGTATTAATAGAATTCTTTATTTGAAAACAATGATATCGTACGGTACCATCTAGAAGCTTTTATAAATTCATGAATCACGTATCGCTCGGCGCATACATAAAACAAGCTAGAGAAGTTTCGAAATGGTAAATTCACATGCAGCTCCTGTTACGGACTTGCGTAATCCAAATTCATTAATTTACATGAAAGACACATGCCTTTTTTTTTTATTACGCTAAGCGCTAACAAAACCACATACCAGTGCCATTACGTTTCTGCGTCGGGGAAGACACTGATGAAAGCTTGTTGTGAGTCAAAGAACCAAGCCAGTGATACAAGCACGGCTTGCACTAGTTGGGCCAACCCGAAATCTCCTATATATTGTTCAATGGTTTCATCGAGCGAGGGAGACTTCTTCGAGTCTTCTGATGGGTAAGAATGGGGAAGAAGTGGAGTTGAATCAGCCATTAGTGAGTTGGACTCTCTGACAGGAGTAAACGCCTACACATTTTTCCGTAGAAGACGTCTTTATACAGGACCGCGAGTGAGGTTTTACATAGGTTACTGATGAATAATTAGAGTCCGGATTCTCTGTCTAACTTTACTCTGTCTTATTTTGTCTAGTGTCAAAACAGCGTTGGTTTTTTCGAAAAATTGGACAGTTCTATGGCAGATGGACAGGCGCCTGTGGGTCCCACCCACAGGCGCCGTTTTTTAGCCAGAAGACAAAACCAACCAGCCACACTTCTAGACTTTTGCAGTATTGGATTTTTATTAAAACATGTTTATTATCATTTATAAACATTATTAATTTTGTTATGATTATTAAGTGAATATATTTAT